>OVBE01006779.1:0-19340 GCA_900406425.1 Iberis pinnata | reverse complement strand
TATATATATATATATATTTACAAATATCTTTGTATGACATTCTCCGACATAAAGAGCATGGACATGTTAACTTACGACTACGTTGTGTCCGAGGTTGTCAACATGCTAACTCTATAACACCACATGCATATTCATTCTTTCACCATCCATCCATGACTGGAAATAGGGAGGAGTATACATATGTTGTTAAGATATATGTGTTGAGTGTGTGAAGAATGAAGGTGGAGTGGTCTGGTTATATAGGTATTATTTGTGACGTATTACTATGGATATGTCTGTCAGTAAATTAGAATATAACCGTTGGCAATGGTTTGAAACGGCTACTTTGTATCGGGAAAATTTAGTGACAGCATTGTGATGGATTTGCGATGGAAACGTTGTTAGTATGTATCTGTCACTAATGTACTGCCGGAACATTATGTCAGGTTGTCCTTGGGAATTTATGATGGATTACAATCCCTCAATCCCTACGGTCACTTTTTTCTAAGCTTTCTTGTAGTGAATGGTCTTGGAATTTCAAGAATGAAGAGCTCGATTGTTCCCTATTAAAACGATAGATATGAAGATGACCCAGAACAAATTCTCTATCAGAAAAATCGTTCTCCATCCGAACGATCGTTCTCTACACCCGAAGAGATTTGAAGATTTTCCATTATTTGCACTCTAGTCCTCAAGCCTATCAGGTTTTCCTATTTTATTTATTTTCGTTTTTATACATAAAAGCTTTTTGGCTAGGTTTTATTTCTTTATGATTTTACAACTTTGAGCTTTTACAGAGAGGCGGATCTGAACCTTGTATTTGGAGAAGATTTTTGAACTATGATTTTAATACCAATATCTGTTATTATTTCATTGTTCTTGATTATGACTGCTTCAGTTATGCTTTGTGTTTCCTTTTCAATGTCTGAGTAGTTTAACTGTTATGTTTTTGAGTTTTCCAGGGAAATCGGATTTGATTGATAGGGTTTTATAGAAAGGATTGAACTTATTAGGTTCTTTGCCTAGGGTTGTTATTAATGCATGAATTAGAGTAGCTAATTAGTTCATTTATATTTGAATTATAAATGCAAAGAGATTTGGTTTAGAGTTCTGATCTAGTCTAGATGAATAGTTGTTCTTATTTACGAGAGTATTGCCTAAATGTCTCTGAACTTATTGAATCTAAAAATTAATGCATGGTTGAATTAGCTAGACACATCGAGAGTTTTTTATAGTAATTCGAACATAAGGTTTAATATTTTGAAACAGTTTTGTGTATGTTTTGAATTTTTTTACAAAGCATGTGTAGTTTTTAGGGTTGATAAAATATATAGAAAAAATATTAGAAATAAACAATACGCACACACAAAACATATTTTTCAATAAGAAAATTATTTTTTCAATTTGACAATTATCTTATTATACTGAAACATTACATAAGCAAAAGGCAAACATTTTTTAAGAAAATCATATTATCAATTAAATTTTCTTTTTAAATAAACAATCATACTCGTGCAAGGCACATATAAATCACCATATCTTCCTATTATTTTTGACCGATAAAATTATATATTGTAGAAACTAAAAATTCACATGCTTAACTTTTTCAGTTTTAATTACAATAGTTTCACAAAAAATATAAGTTTCTTTTAAAGTATATAATGTTACGTAATTGTTAGCACCAATGCGAAGATTAACCCTAGTGAAAAAAATTATAATATTTTAAGTTACGATGATGAAACGAAATGACCAAATAATATTTTTACAAATAGAATAAAAGGCTTCTTAAATATAGTACCATCCTTTCTCACACTATGTCATTAAAATAATTGAGAATAATCAATAAAGGGTCAAAAGATAACCAAAATGAAAAACCAAGTTTATCACTAAAACAAAAGACACACACATGACACAACAAGACTCTAAACATATATAAAAAAAAAAAATAGTTCGATAGTACAAGCTCATCTTCATGTGAATTATACTTTTATAGGCGCATAGAAAAATCTTCTTCTCTTTTCCTCTCGGAGATGTTCCATAATCATATCTCAACTCTGTCAATGGAGGAATATGCATCTTAGCAAATAATCCAACGTGCATACACCACACACCATGCTCTTCACGGTATATCAACTGCCAAGACACATTCGGATCACAACTATGGTTTATGAACCTAGCTACGTTCCTGATCTCTTCCCACTTATCACCAAAGCATGTCGAATCTTATTTATCTCAAAGAATTTCTCTGACTCATCCTCACCTCTAATATGCTGTTCATAGTTCCATTCAAACGGTTTGTAATCACGAGATGTATTAAATATACACATATCATTTTCAACATCACCTATTGGTATACCACCTTGTCCAGTGTATACCAAAGAATCAACCTCATAGGTTTCCTCATCGTAATCCCCAGAATCTACCACGCTTGTAGATTTCTCCATTGACTTCACTGGAAGATGTAATCGTTTTCATTGGTGAGACCATTAGGGGAGCTGGAGGTGATTCTGAATTGCGATTTTCATCATTGAGATGCTCTTTGGATGCTTCCATTGGATTAACTTCTTGATGAGCAGGTGAGACACTTTGGGAATGAGGTGTTATTGTGTTATTGACATCACCAGATGATGTCAATGCTTCAACCTCTTGAATCGGTGTCACCTCTATAGGAGTTGGTGTTGCTTTGGATTGCGTTTCATTGACTTGATCATTGGATGCTGTGAATGGTACTATAACGGTTTGGCCCGTCGTGAGCATTAAAGAAGGTGTTGTTGCTGAGTTGAGTGTTTCAACATTCACATGACTAGATGTTGTCAATAGTTTAACCATTAGAGGAGGAAGGGTTTTTGTCATGTGGACATCATCGGATGCTATGAATGTCTAAACCATTCGAGTTGGTGAGATCATTAGAGGAGAAAGTGATGTTATTCGAAGGGTTTCCTCATTGAAAGACGGCCATAAGTCAACCATTGGAGTCGGTGAAAGCATTAGAGGAGTTGGTGTTGGTATGTTGAGGAATTCATCATTGAAATCATTAAATGCTAATGACAATGGTCTAACCACTGTGTTCTTGCTTTCATAATCAAAATCAACATCGAATCCTGGTGACCATAGTCCAAAAGGAGGAGGAATTGATGGGTTCTCGGACCTGGAGCTCAAAGTTGCGTCAGTCAGATTAAGCTTATCCACTGAAAACAAAAACATGTTAATGTGGATAAGAGAAAGAAAATAAAAAGATCATTAAAGTAGTATAAAAAGCGTTACGTGAAAACAACACACAAAATTTGAAAAGAAATTACAATCAATAAACTAATTATATATATAGAGTAGTAAGGAAATAATCTTAACCATAAAATAATAAAAGATATGTAACAAGTTTTGAAAATTCGGAAAAATTAAGACACATATATAAGTCATTTAGTTAAAAATATATATATATATATAACTTTACGAAATTTTGCTATTGCCATTTTCGAGGTTGCGAATCAACTGCAAGAACAAAAACAAAAAACAAATACTCGATTTATATTACATAAAAGAGTTCACTAATTAATCCTTCATATAATATCTAACCCTCATCAAGTGACAAGCCTTTGTAAGAACCCCACTAGATCAAAGGATCAAATATATATATATATATATATATTCCATTAGAAATATATATATATATATATATATATATTTAAAGTAGATCCTCAGTAGTTTAAAAAACTTATCTTAGACAAAAAGATTATCATATCTATATAGAACTACAATATTAGATCACCATTAGAAAAATTAAAGAAAAACCATTAATATATTTGTGACAAAAAACCATATATATATTTGTTATTTATTTATTTAAGGATCAATTAATTGAATATACAAATGTAGGCACAAAATTAAAAATATAGCATATTGTTTGTATATTAGATATCCAACAACATATATGCAAAAAATATCTCGGTTCTATCTTTCTACCTTTCTCTCTCATCTTTTTTAATTTTTTTATTAAATTAAAATCTTACCCCTTTGTTTTTTATTCAAAATAAATCATAAAAATTCAAAACATAAAACCACAAAAAATAATCTGAAAAAACACAATTTTTTTTACATTTAATATGATTAAAACTATTTAAAACCGACATATATATATATATATCCAACACTCCAAAATATAAACCCAAAATCCAAAAATATAAACACAAAACTCAAATATAAACCCAAAACCCAAATATAAATCCAAAACCCCAATACATAAACCCTAAACCCAAAAGATAAACCCTAAACTCAAATATAAACCCCAAACCCCAAAATATAAACCTTAAATGCAAAAATATAAACCCTAAACGCAAAAAGATAAACCCCAAAAAAACTAAACCCCAAAAATATAAACCCTAAACCCAGAATATAAACCCTAAACACAAAAGTCTAAACCCTAAACCCTAAATCTAATAATATATAATTATGTAGGATTACTACCTGAATGAGTAGTTCGTATATTATGGAAAGATATGTCAAAAAATTAGCAAGTGAGATGCAAACGAGTGAGAGAGATTATGATAAAGAGTGAAGGGTAAAGAAGGGTTATTGAAAAAACAAACAGGACCACCTATCTTATAGGTGTAATATACTAAATTATAGGTAATATGAATGATATGTGTTGTAAGTTCCTTTTATTTAATCTGGATTTGGACTTCAACAATAGAAGACTAGAAATGATAATTATGATTTCAAAAAGAGGGAGAGATGTATATTTGTACAATATATTCAAATCTTATGTTTGCAATAAGAAAAGTATAATAATGTGTTTTTATTGACAAACGTGAAAATAAACTTTAAAACAAAATTCCTTAAGCAGAATAAACTTTTTATCGAATACCTGTGGATAAAAACAAAGAGATAGAAGAAAACTAATATGAAACAACATAGTAGTGTTTTTTTTTTTTGGATAAAACCAACACAGAAGTGTCAAATCACAGTTAAAAAGACATTAGATATATAATCATAATATCAATTGATTCAATTAAAAAAACACACATAAAATATTAAAAATATTAAAAAAATTAAATGTACCTAGAGAGAGAATTTTAAACCCTTCATATCAGTTCCAAACAAAATAAAAAACATCAGCAAATCACATCTTGAAGACAATAATGTGTATATGTAATTAAACCTCAACATGTACTAGATTGTACCTTTGGAAGACAAGAAATGTGAATTGTAGGGTTCCAACATGAAAGAAGTAAGCAAAATTAAACAAAAAACAAGATAGGATAAGAAATATGTGGATGGGAAATGTTGAAGTAGTAGAAAAAGATTTGGTGAACAACAAAGTTAAGAGATAACCTCAATTTAAAGATAATTTAAAACCATGTATAATCCGTTGGATCAAATCCTATAGTCGCAACTTGATGAAATTTAAGATATCGAGATTTTCTCTACAAGTCCAATGTATCTAAGATTTATTAACGTTTTTATCAATTTTTTCTAATAAATTAATTACAATAAACAAGAAACATATCTGTTACTTCCAATTTTGAATAATATTTTTTAACATGTATCTGTATCTACTTATTTAGTTTTGTATCTTTCTAATTATTTCACATATGTACATCCAAAACTATTAAACACATGCATGAATTTGTTTTTCATTTTGTATCTTTGACTTCAAACGAAATTTATAATATTACCTATACACATTTTGCTAAGTTCTAATATGAGTAATAATAACACAAATTGGACCAAAATCATCACTACAAGAAAGATTTAATAATCTGACCATCATTTTGGTTGGAAAATGGTCGAAAATATGAATTTTCGACCATTTTCTGACCAAAGTGGTTTAGTCTAAATTTTTTGGTCGTAATTTATTTTCTCAAAAATTTGGTCGGAAAATATAGTCGGAAAGTGGTCGGAGTTCGGTCGGAAAATAGATAGTCGGAAATTGGTTGGAAAAAACTTTCGACTAATTTCGACTATATTTTCTTAATTGGTCGGAAAAAATTTCTGACCAATTTCCGACTAATTTTTTAAAAATTTTCCAAAAATCAGAAGAATCTTTGTAAAATAATTAAATTTTAAGATAAAATTTTCAAAATATATGTATAATTGTATGATCTATTTATATAATCTAATTCTAAATTTCTAAAATGTAATTTTATAACCTATAACCTATAATCTAATTTCATAACCTAGATATTCTAATTACTTAAATCTACATAATCTAATAACATAAACCTATATATTATTATTTGAAACCTAAAGAACAATTTGAAATGATTTAGAGAAATTTTAAAAAGCTTTGTGGTGTAATGAGAAGTGAAACTCAATTTATATAGAAGAAATAATCCAACTAAATTCCGACCTAACCAAAAAATAGGTCGAAAATTAGTCAGAACTTGTATTAAATTTTTCGACTAATTTTCGACCAAATTCTAGTTTGGTCGGAAATTAGTCGTAAAATTTAGAAAATTCGTGACAAATTGCCGACTAATCCTTGGGTTAGTCGGAATTTGCTCGGACCTTTTTTACTTTTTTAATGAAAAAATTAAAAATCTTCTGACCAAATTCTGACCAATTCTTGAATTAGTCAGAATTTGGTCAGAATTTTTTGATGATTTAAAAAAAAAAAATTTAATCTAACAAAATGTTTTTTTAATAAATAGGGAAAATTAGAAAATAAGATATAAAATTAAAATAATTCCGACCAATTCTTGGATTAGTTAGAATTTGGTCGGATTATTTTTGAAACTTTTTCATAATTTTTAAATTTTTTAAAAATGTTTTTATAACAAATAGGGAAAATTAGAAATAATAGATTAAAAATAAAAAAAAATTCCGACCAAAATTCCGATCAATTTTTGGATTAGTCGGAATTTGGTCGGAATTTTGATGAAAAATATTTTACAATTTCTAATTTTTAAACTTTTTTTAGTAATAAATAAGAAAAATTCAGAAAAAATAGATTAAAAATTTTAAAAATTTCGACTAAATTCCGACCAACTGTTGCATTAGTCGGAATTTGGTTGGAATTTTTATAAAGAACTTTCATTTAATTTTTAAAATAAATTGGAAATAGACAGATTGGGAAAATTAAAAAAAAAAACAATTTCGACCAAATGTCGACTAATCCAATAATTGGACGGAATTTGGTCAGAAATTAGTAGGAAAATTCCGACTAATTTTGACTAAATTCTTGGGTTAGTCAGAAATTAGTAGGAAAATTTTCGACTAAATACCGACTAATATAATTTGTCAAAAAATTCCGACCAATTTCCGACTAATCGGACAATTAGTCGAAAATTGGTCTGAATATCTTCAAAAATATTTCTGACCACATATATATTCAGAAATGATGGTCGGAAATGTGTATCATTTCTTATACTGCATGGTTGAGTAGAAGCCATGTTTTTTGTCAATGTTTATTTTATATATAAAAGCTTAATTAAATATATATATATATATATATATATATATATATATATAAAGATTTAACACAACCACTTCTTTAAAAATTAACTTTACGTCAAGCCATTATACAATATCTGAAAACCTCATGATCATATTAAATTGTTCTCTCCAACTTGTTTTATGAAAACCGATATGACATATTTTCATATATATGCTCATGTTGTTTTGAATATGGATATTAATGTTTTGGTGCAACATAAGTGAAGAAAAAAAGGAAGTTAGTTAGGTCACATAACATTTTGAAGATAACATACTAGGATATACGGTAGAGTAAAAACATAGATATTGATCATGCCATATACATTTGAAGTGTTCTCCCTAAGAAAAGATTGATGATGTGATCTTCCACAATATTACTGTACTGATTAATTTTTATAACAACATATATAGAATAAAGTTTACTAAGAAAATGCTAAGAGTTGCTGATGATATACTCTAATAAATAAGATTTTGCAGATCGTATCTAAGCAAATATCTTGTCTACTCATGTCATTATAGTACTTAAGGATCAATCCGATTCGCGAAGTATCAACACACTAGCCCTATAGAACTCCGTTTAGTCTAAACCATAAAATAATTTATTGGTAAATTTCAATCATGCAAGGCAAATAAAGTCAAATAAAAGTCAATAGAACTAACAAAGATCAATAACAACTTAAACTTGAATTCAATTATAAAAGGTTAAGAAAATGGTATAGGTTATTGATTTGAGTGATCAAATGATATCTTATGATATTCAATGCTAACAATTCATGATAATCTATGGTCTAAGATTATCATAGATAGACTAATCCACTCTCGTGGCACTAACTCTTTTCTTAATCATGCAATTAAGACAATCTCTTGGATAATTACACAATTATGAAACATTAGGATCTAATCTATGCTAAACCACAAAAATAACTAACACAATCTCTTGGTTAGGCCTCATTTAGCATGTAGCGATTGGTTTAAGAATTTCATCGAACATCTTTTGGGCACAATTTTTCTTATGATCTAGACTTGAGTGATCAAATCAATTCTAGGATTAAGAACATCTACTACATGAAGTTTTTTGAAAACTAAATCCTAAACATCATATTCCATCACCTAATCACCCTAATCTACCTAACCATTTGCTTATTATGGAAATACTCACTAATCATTGAGAAAACACAAAATCCAAGGTTAGAAATGTGTTGAATCATGTTTAGAAGAAGATTTGGTAAGATAAAAGCAATCAAAACAAGAGATCAAACTAAAAATAAGCTAATATTCAAAGGGATTACAAAGGGTTCTTAAGAGAAAAAGAGATTAAAAGATTAAAGATAAGAGTATTAGGTTAAGAAAAACCTTATATAGTATCCTAAAAATGAAATCGTTTTACCCAAAACAAATGAGTAAACCCAATTCAAATGGGTTCAGACTTGAAAACTGACTTAAAAATGTTAATTTTTTTGACTCATACCGGTTTGCACAAAATGGTGCACTTAGCCAATTTAGATCCCTAGAAAATGCACATTTTAGTACCAGTTTGCACAAACCGGTGCAACAAACCGGTGCAACAAACCGGTATGGCCTTCTGTTCTGAAATCTGCAAGACACACCTTCAGTTCGGGGTCAATAACTCTCTCACCTTTGAAGCTATGGTGTCATGTAATAGCTCTTTGGAAAGCTGACTCAAAGATCTATAATTTTTATGAAAGAGTCTTCTCCGAATTCGCAATGGATAAGTGTATCACCCTAAAGACTAGTAAAATGACGCATGAATCATATTTAGTCAAATGTACTTTTACATACTCATCACAAGAACCATTTTTAAACTATCAAAGTGAAGTGTCCTTGAACCATCTTATCCACCAAACCCTTACATTTGTTAATCATTTAAGTGCGGTCTCGCTTATAGATGAGAGATCTAAACCTTTCGGTTTGGTGTTAAGGCTTTTTAGGTAAATGAAGTAGTTTCTCACATTTGAAGTATTTTCTCTAAAATAGTAATGCAAAACATTAGAAAAAATCAAGGAAGAGTTAAAAAAATTTAATGCATACAAGATCTTCACCTCATCGAATGCTCTACCCGAACCCTTTTATGTTCCTAATCTAGCCAATGATCACATTTCTCAAAACTTAGAACCCAAACCACCCATTTCCAAATTATTATCATTCCCAAAATTTTGCCTTTCCTTTTCTTCTTTGTAACTACTAGGAGCCCATTTTGTTCTTCAAGTTAAACTTTCATTTTCCTTTTTGGATTTCTTTTCAATCTTTTTCATTTTCTTGAGAGGATTAGAATTATCATTGAATAACATTTCTTCTTGACTTTTTAGCTTTTTAGGAACTCCTAGAGTTTTTTTCCACTTATGCTTATTTCCAATACCCTTTGAACACAACCACATACCTCAAATCATTCTCAAACCAAAACCCCTAATTTAAACATTACCCTACCTAAGCATGTTAACCTTAAAATGAGGCTAACTCTAAGAGGATATTTTTTGTCGTCCAACTTCTATTACACATGATTTTGTCCATGTATGCATTTTCCGAAAAGACCTCACAATAAAGAGTAATGGGGTTTGAAAGAAAGGTTTTGGGTAAACAAGGTGTAGTAACCATCTTAAAGATGAGAATGGCCATTTGGATTAACAAGAGTGATAGAATTAGGCAAAGATAATCCAAATGTTAAGTGTTTTTACCATGGCTAAGCATTTCAAATCCATAAGAAAGAAAATTAAATTCATTTAAGTCCAAATATTCATGGGATTGGTTTCAATTCAAGCAAGATTTAACATATACTAAGAAGCATACGGCGGTCAATTCCGAGCATGGATTTTCCAAATTCAAAAAACGGCTCAAGCATCATTCTACTATTAGGTAGGGTGCTACAATTCAAGAAAAATACCAAGATTCACAAGGCAATCCAATCATTACTCCCTATGAAAAATGCAACCTAGAATGAAACTAAATGCAAATGCAATATTTTTGAAGATTTTTGTAAATTTTTTTATTTATATGGATTTTTATAAACATTAACTATTCACAATGCAAATGCGTGATAAGACCAAAATCAAACACAATATCAGTTATGGTCCTTCCCCAAACTTAATTTACACGGTCCCCGTGTGAAAACAAATCTTGAGGGAGAACCGAGAAAAAAAAAGAAACAAAATTAAATGAATGAATATGTACAAGGTGTCGAGGTGGTACCTCAATAATAGTGGGTGTTTGTTCAACCTTAGGATTCTTATTTGCAATTTTTTTTCCTTTTTCATCCTTAAATTCCTTGAAGCTCGGTTTTGTCAAACCCGGTACGAAGCTCCATTGAAAATATTTCTTCATACCTGTTTGACTAAACCAGAATACTCCCTTGAGCCTTATGTTTACCATAAAACATGCACAAATCAACACTCAAACTATCCCAAAAGTCAACATATCCATAATTATACCAAAATAAACTTCAAAAACTAGAAACAAACTTAAATAAAAGGATATGTACAAAGGATAACATGGGACTTCCTCCCGAGTGAGCTTGTTTTAAGTCTCTAAGCTTGACATTCCTTTTTGAATCAAGCTTGAGAGAGATCCAGAGGGATTGTATGACCTCCTTTGTCAACTAACTTCCATGCCAATCCATCTAGAGATTTGTATTCCTTCTCTTCACCCTTGAAGCTAGTGTTACCATTGCTAGCTCCTTGTTATCTTGATGTCATATCTATGAGTATGGCTTTTCCCAAGATGAAGATCAATCTTTCCTTTCTTGACATTGATCTTAGCTCCAACTGTGGCTAAGAAAGGTCTTCCTAGAATGAGAGGATCCTTTGGTTCTTCTTTCATTTCAATGACAACAAAATTCGTGAGAACCTTTGCATCCCCTACCTTCACCAGAATGTCTTCTAAAAATCCAACCTGAGTTTTTACGGACCTATCCGCAAGCATCAAAGAGATCCCACAAGGTTTGAAAGAGGAATGACCAAACTTCTTTGCTATCGATATTGGCATAAGGTTCACACTTGCTCCAAGGTCACACAAGCTCTCCTCATATTTAAGAGGTCACAAAGTACAAGGAAGAGTGAAACTTGCCGGATCTTCAAGCTTATTAGGGGTTGCTTCCTTTGGAACCTTTGCATCAAGCATATGTGTAAGCTCCACTATTCATTGTAAACCTTTTAGTTTTTTCTTAATTAAGTCTTTCAAAGTGTTGCTATATTGAGGGTTTTCCAAGAATGCTTCAATGTTTGGCATTATCTTTTCCACCTCTTTTATTTGCTCTTCGAATTGAGCTCTATACTTCTGATGTGTTATGATTTTAGTGCATTTCATCTCTTATTTAGCACTCATTTTAGGTAAATTTGCATGCATATAGGTTAGTTCGGCATAAAATTGCATTACATTTCATATTCTTAGGTGAATGAAGTGGAAAAATCCAAAGCATGGATAAATGATCTCAAAAGATTCAAGAAAAGGATGAAAACGAAGTTGTATGGGTTAGTTAAATCGGTTTGCCTAAACCGATATGAAGAATTGAAGAAAACTAGAAGACTGGATCAGTTTGGAGGATCGGCCAGTCCAAAATGATCCAAGCAAATTCTCGCAAACCAGGGGACTGGATTGGTTTGGAGGATTTGCCAGTCTAAACCGATCCCATATCCAAATAGTCAAAATGTTGACTTCTTTTTATGGTTTAAACCAACTTTCAATTGGGTTAACCCTATTGTTTTGGGTTAACCCATTGCCTCTTTTATAACATTATATAAGGTCTTTAGACCTAATTTTTAGAGAACTTTTTAGGCCCTAATCTCTTTTTCTCTTTAGAACAACTTTGTAAACATTTGAATATTTGCTTATTTTGGAGTTTTATATTTATCACGAGAGTGGATTAGCCTAATTAAGGGAATTGTAGTCCAAGGATTAGCACTAGAAAGTGAGTAGTCACATCATAGAATGTCATTTGATCATCCGAATCAATTATCTTTACCCATTTGCTTAGTATTTTATCTTGATTTACATTCTCATTTTCGGCTGACTTTTTATGACTGTTGACTTTTGCATTGTTTAACTTTTTCGTTGACTTTTGTTTAATGCTTGGTTTAGAATTTTAATTTGAAACACCAATCTATTAAGGCTTAGACTAGACTAGATTCTCATAGGTTGTAATGTGTTAATACCCTTGAATTGGATTGATAACCTATTGTACTACAATGACTATGATATTACATAGAAATTAAAATAGGTAGAGAACCACGAGAAAAATCTTACTATCAATTTGGCACCGTTTCCGGGGAATGGTTTAGCCACATGAATTTAGATTTATCTTAGGACAAAGTTCTCTTCTAATTTAATTCGGGTACTAATTGTCTCTTGAATTTCTTTCTTGTTTTTTTGAGGTACACTAAAATGGATATGAATGTAGTTGACAAAAGATATGGATACGCTCTTATGCTTATTGAGGATTGTGAACTTATGAAATATCACAAGCTAGTTGTTGAGGTAAATGGAGCTTATGAAAGAGGTATCATGACACAACAAGTAGAAGATGAAATGGATCATATGAGTGATATATTTCTTCAATTTATTCATTCTCTTCAAGAGAAATATGGAATTGAAGTAGGTAGAGAACTACGAGAAAAAATTTTGTATCAATTTGGCGCCGTTTCCATTTCAGGGATTTATTCAACCATTAGAATTTTGAATATGTTTGGGACTAAGCCCACTTTTTTACTTTTCTAATCTATCTATTATGTTTGTGTTTACACCTTCAGGTGTGTGTACTTGCAAACTAGAAGACCATCAGATCTAATTCCAATCGTTAAGGACATTCGAGCACTCGAAAGGCAACATTCTCGAACAAGAAGAGAACAAGAGCGACTAGCTCATCTACAACGTTTGAACTGACAAATGGCGGAAATCATGATCAACTCCCGCCTTAAGGATGACCTATTAGTGCTGGAGATGCACCAAACACTCATACAAAACACCATGGGATTGTTCCACCTGATGTACACAACAACAACTTTGAAATCAAGCATACCTTGATTGGTATGGTTCAGGGGAACACGTTTAATGGCTTACCCATGAAAGACCTTCTCGATCACCTTGATGAATTTGGCTGACTTTGTGGTCTCACAAAGGTCAATGGAGTTAGCGAAGATGCTTTCAAGCTATGACTATTTCTCTTCTCTTTAGGTGACAAAGCACACCAATGTGAAAAGTCACTTCCTCATAACTCGATTACATCTTGAAAATCATTGCAAGAATACCTTCCTAGCTAAGTTTTTCTATACCACGAGGACTGCATGATTGAGAAATGAAATCTCAGGGTTTTAACAAGGAATATACCTTGCAGTGTCCACATTACGGTTTCAGCAAATCACTCCTTCATACCCTCTATTGCGGAGCATTGCCCAAGATCAGAATGCTATTAGATTCCGCAAGAAACGTGAATTTTCTCAACAAGAATGTGGAATAAAGTTGGGAGCTTGTTGAGAACTTGCATAACCCGACAGAATCTACAATGAGGATTATGATTGAATTCCTAAGGGTACAAATGATCATGAGATCAAAGCAGCTAAAGATATTAAAGCTTTGAAGGATACGTTCGAAAAGTTGATCCTCACACAACAATAACAAATTCATTTCATAGGTGAAGAAGAGCAAGTTCAGCAACAAAATGGGGAGAACGTTCAACCCGAAGAGATTAGCTAGATTCAAAATCAAGGTGGCTATAACAAAGGAGCAACAATGTAGCAAATCCTCAAGACCAAGTCTATCCAACTCAACCACAATAACAAGCAAAGACTTTCATCAACTTTGGTCAACATCAACACCAAGGTTTTGTCCCTAAGCCAAACGTTCAAGGTGGATTCCGACAACATTAACAAAAAAGTGCACCTCCCATTTTTGCTCCTCCACCACAGCAACCTCAACAATCGAATGTGGAGGAAATGTTGCACCAACTTCTTCAAAGCCAGAAACAAACACACTGGACACATCAAATAGGATTTGTGAACTCAACCACAAGTTGGATGTTGGTGTCGAAACCCCCTCAGCTGGTTCCCACCTCAACTAGTATCACCTCCTAAATAACAGCTCAGCGTGTGTCAAGACGCAAAAGAACTCACCCAGTAGATTTCTACCTAGGCATGGAACGCAAGTGATCAGATACTTAAGTCGTAGACGACCTAGGCAGAAGGTGAGCACAAGTTGAACAAACGAAGACTAGGTCGTGGCAGTTTCGAGATAAGGGGGAAGCACTAAGATCGCAATCCCAACAACCCGAGAAGATCGGAACAACCCGAACTAGGTGGAGGGGGATATAATGCAAGAAGAGAGAGAAATAAGGCATTATGATCATTTTTGACTTAGAACTAGAATTGAAAAATCGAATTGTTTTTTTTTGTATGAAATATCATTGAAATCAATAAAGAATATACTATTCTTTCTATCTTTTCGATCTTAGTTTGTGTTGTGATTTCTTTCTAATCTTGACAAAAACAACGAATTCCTCATTGAGATAATTAGATAAAATTCATTGTGAGTTTTAGCATCCACAAATTGGCGCCGTCTGTGGGGAAAACATATTTCTTTAACGCAAGAAGAAAAAAGGCAGCCAAATCCAACTTTTCCATGACGGAAAACACATCCATACCATCTGACGGGTATGCTAGCACGATCCAAACACTCCTCCAATCCATACAATCCATGTCCGAGAAGCTGGAGACACAGGATGCCCTAAACAGATCCCTGCTAGACAGGCTCGACCAGATGGCAAAGGAGTATGCGGACCAAACCAAAGCGATGACCAAACGGTTAGACCGAGAAACATCTTCATGACACCGCTCAACCAGGACTTCTGCACGGTGATACCCCATCGCGGGAGAATACTCCAAGAGGCTACACTTCACTCCAACCCCACGCTCAGTCATGATGCGAGAATGCCGCACTGATACAACGGAGACCAACCACGAGGGAGAAAAATCTGTGCAGAGAGATGACCAAACCATTGGCAAAATTGAGTAGCCGAGTCGCACCCCGAGCCCCAAGGCTTCGGAAGACGAGAGAGATAGAACCGACCTATCCGGGGAATCTGAGGGAGAATAAGACGCATACGAGGACGACACCTGTATCCCACCTCCTCGTGCCAACAAGCGACCTCAGCGATCGATCAGGGAGATCTATGAGATGAAAGATTCCTTACAACATGCCGTCCAACAAATGAACTCCAAAGTTCATCAGGCAACATAAGCTTGGCGCCAGAGCTGGACCGACTGATGGAAAAAATACTCTGGAGCCCGTATGCCGCACACATAAAGAATGCAAAAATACGAAACACCAGAAAAATAAAAATCCCTTTCTATGAAGGAAAGAAGGAACCCAGCGCGTACATGACCGCCTTTAGGATTGCAGTCGGACGAGCGTAATTCGACGAACAGGAAAAGGACGCAGGGTACTGCCAGCTGTTCAGCGAACACCTACAGGGACCAGCACTCACCTGGTTCTCCCGGCTTCCCGAAGGATCAATCCAATTTTTCAACCAAATGAGCCTAATGTTCTTAAAGCACTACTTAGTATACATCGAGAGAGACATGTCAGACGCAGACATGCGGAGCATGACCCAGGGTTCAAACGAGCCCCTCCGATAATTCATCGACAGATTCAAAGAAGTGATATCTCGAGTAGTCGTCATTGATAACGCCGCGATTACCGCCCTCAAAAATTCGGTATGTGGAGAATCCAAATTCAGAAAGGACCTAATACTAAACCCGCCAGCGACGATCGACGATGCACTCCATAGAGGAAAAATGTTCGCACGGATAGAAGAGGATCTAATCTAAATGCGGAAGCGAACCAGGGAAAAGGGTCAAGTGACTCAGGTCGCTACTTCGAGGCAAAACCCCCAGTAAGTAATCAAACGCTTTTTGCAGGAAAACCCAAGAACGGGCCTTGGAATCAATGGAAACAAAAGCGTTAAAAAGCATTGTGAATACCACAACCAAGACGGGCATTCCACCGAAGAATGCAGAAGCTTCAAGTCTTTCCTCTTCAGCAAATACCAGTCTGGAGAATTGGTGGAGCCNAGACCGAGAAGAACTACCTCAAATGGCGCCGACCCCACCATTCAAAAAGCGAATTAATATGATCATAGGGAACCACCAGTTTGGCCTAAACTCGGTAACTGTGATCAAATCATACGGGCGCAGGGCGGCATCGTGTGAGAAATGGTAAGTCAAGCCCTTGGAGACAGGCGAACCTATAGCTTTCGATGAAACGGAAGCAACAGGACTCGACGTCCCTCATGCCGATCCGCTAGTCATCGAATTAATCCTTGAAGAATACGAAACCTAAAGAGTGCTCATAGATACGGGGAGCTCGGTAGATTTGATCTTCAAAGAGACTTTGTCGAATATGGACATAGACCTCTCGCGAACTGAAGGACCACCTGCGCCACTGACCGGCTTCACCAGCGAAACATCCATGACAATCATAACTATCAAACTGTTAATGCACACAGCTGGGGTATCGAGGATGATCGAATTCACAGTAATCGACAAACCAACAATATACAACGAAATCCTAGGGACGCCATGGATAAACGCAATGAAGGATTTCCCGTCTACATACCACCAATGCATCAAATTCCCAACTAAGGAAGGAGTCAAAACGATCAAGGGAAGTCAAAGATCAATCCGAGGTTGCTACCTAGTCGAATTCAAACTCAGAGAAAAGTCCTTATAGCAATTACAGATTAGGGAGCCCACCCCACCTGCGGAGCCGACATACGAAGAACCTAAACTTGACGAGGTGACACAGTACTGCATATACCTAGGACATCTGAAGCGATGCGTCGGCATAGGGTTGAAACTTCAAAAAGACTTGAAAGAGGAGCTGATCTCCTTCCTTAAAGAGAATAAGCACACATTCGCGTGGAACATGACAGACATGCCAGGAATAAGCTTAGACATTATGTTTCACGAGCTAAATATGGACCCAATCTACAAGCTAGTTAAATAGAAAAAGCGCAAACTGGGGACGAGCGGGCTCAGGTAGTCAGAGACGAGGTGGAAAATTTGTTAAGAGCAGGTTCAATCACAGAGGTGAAATATTCGGAATGGTTGGCTAAGCCCATAGTAGTGAAGAAAAGAATGGAAAATGGAGAGTTTGCATAGACTTCACCGACCTGAACAAAGCATGTCCCAAGGATAGTTTCCTACTGCCAAAGATAGATTAGCTCGTCGAAGCCACAGCTGGTTACAAACTGCTCTCATACAAACCAAATACTCATGTACCCCGACGATAGAGAAAAACCGCTTTCACTACGGACAGAGGCATCTATTGTTACAAAGTAATGCCTTTAAGCCTAAAGAATGTAGGCGCAACTTACCAACGCTTAGTCAACAAAATGTTCTCGGAAAAGCAGGGGAAAATGATGGAAGTCTACATAGTCGACATGCTCGTAAAATCTTCCGACGAGGACACTCATGTGGGTGACATGCGCATCTGTTTCCAAATACTAAATACCTACAGAATGAAGCTGAACCCAGCCAAGTGCACGTTCGCAGTAACCTCATGGGAATTCCTTTGCTACCTGGTGACAAGAAGGGGGATCAAAGCTAACCCGAAACAAATCAACGCTCTATTGAGAATGCCATCACCAAAAAACACTAGAGAAGTACAGAGACTGACCGGGCGCATAGCCGCCCTGACTAGGTTCATATCCAAATCCACTGACAAGTGCCTTCCATTCTACAACCCCCTGAAGGGGAGCAAGAATCTGGGACGAGAAATGCGAATCATTGTTCAAAGAATTAAAAATCTACCTCATGACACCACCAGTCCTCTCAAACCCCCAGGAGGGGGAGACATTGCATCTTTACATAGCGGTGTCATCCCACGCAATCAGCTCAGTTCTTATACGCTAGGAGTTAGGCGACCAAAGGTCAATCTTCTACTTCAGCAAAATCCTGGACGACGCTGAGACCAGATACCCGACAATAGAGAAGTTATCCCTAGCTGTGGTGCATTCAGCAAGGAAATTGCGGTCATATTTCCAGTCACACTCAATCGTTGTGTATTCCAACCAACCTTTGCGAACAATCCTACACAGTCCGAACCAGTCGGGGAGACTCTCCAAGTGGGTTGTCGAGCTCAGCGAGCACAATATAGAATTCAGGAGCAAAACCTGCGCAAAGTCTCAAGTTTTTGCGGACTTCCTAATAGAGCTACCACCTGAGATGAACCCAAAAATACAACCAGATGAAGCAAAATGGTCGCTATAAGTAGATGGGCCAGCTCAAAAAACGGTTCCAGAGTGGGAATATGCTTGGTCTCCCCAACCAACGAGATGGTCTAGCAATCTTTTTTATTGTATTTCGCGGCATCAAACAATGAAGCCGAATACAAAGCGATAATTGTCGGGCTGCAACTGCCAACATCAATCGGAGCTAAGCGAGTAACAGCTTAATATGACTCCCAGCTAGTGGAAAAACAATTTCAATGGGGAATAAGTGATGAGAGACGATAGAATGGAAGCATACCTAGGCGTGGTAAAATCCCTATGTAATGAATTTGCAGACTTTGACCTAGTCAAAATCCCTAGAGGCAAAAACATACCTGTTGACGCCCAAGCCGCATTGGCCTCAACTACGGACCCGCAGATGACCAAGTTCATACCAGTTGAGACCATCAATAGGCCGAGCATCTCCATCACGAAAGCTACATGCGTCATCTAGGATTCAATCGAGGAATACAATGCCAACCCAAATCCCAAGGATGTCGAAGAGAATGCGATTCCAATGGAAACATACGAGGTCAGAGTGGAAATAGACTGGCGGGTCGAGATACTAGCTTACATAACAGAGGGGATCATGCCATCAAAGAAATGGGACGCTGATAACACTAGAATTTTAGGATTTTTACATAACATTTCTTGTCATTTT
>OVBE01006778.1:0-19341 GCA_900406425.1 Iberis pinnata | reverse complement strand
TATATATATATATATATATATCTTTCTTTAGGGCTTCAATACTCTTGTATATATATATATATTGTAAATGGAAGTAAATAAGAACGACGGCTAAAAACCATTCTAAACATATATTTTATCAATGGTCCCGAAACTAGGGGAGATTAGAGCCTTGGCCCAAACTCCTCCCGGATATAAAAAACACCATGCTTCCGTAACATATATAACTTATAGATTAGTGGTTGAAGCAAATGTTCTATTTGGATGTTTTGGACCAAGAACGAGAATGAATATTAACAAGAAATCTCGATGCATGCACAAAGATTGTGACAAATTGTAAGGTTTAACAATTAATTACCGCAACAAATATTGTCTTCCATGCTTCATAAATGGGTTAAAATTATATGTACATAAATCCAATAATACATTACACCGCTCATACACAAAAACCCATATACACATACTGGAAATGATTCCAGGTTTCTGCATCCAAAGAAGATTGATCTCACCTTCTGATATATGCTCTACATGCGATCTCATTGGTCTACCTGTATATAGTTGATATATTCTCTCTAACTTTTTAATTAATTTTAGATGCCACAACTGTTTATGAAGGACATGAACTCTTCATTTAGTTTCTTGATATTAAAGTTTGCGACAGAAATAACATCTGGTAAGGTTTTGGTTCTTCATCCAATATTTTCTTACAGTTTTCGATGCACACATCAATTATCTTATACGGTGGAATAAGACCATCAACAAGTTTTTGAACTTCATAGCACTTAGTCTGAGAAAGATTATATTTTGGAAAAACATCTTTTAAAAAAATTAGTAATCTCATCCAAAATTCCTTAACCAAAATTGTAGTTCATCTTTATGGTCATCAATCAGTTTACAGATGATAAATATGAGTGGTCATCTCTGCATTATCAGAATAACATTTACTTAGCCACAACTAACAAACCACAAAACCTTTATGCTTCTATATTTTGTTCCTCTTTGATACACTCAGGTTTTAACCCAAATATATCCACTGCAAGTGCACAGCAAACACAGTAGTATATGAGGGATCGAATCCACAGAGACCAAAAAAGCACGACTCTCAGTTTAAAATCGAATTAAGATAAGAACATATTAAGATTGTGATTGTAACTGAGTGATCGTAGCCAAGATCAAGCATGAGTTGTTTGAGGTCAAATGCGTCTTTTAGCCCGTTTTTCCTTCAGTCCGACATAGGGGATCGATCGATCCAATGATGGATCGATCGATCTCAACTTCCGTAAAACTTCATGTGCCTTGGATCGATCGATCTATTCTTGTCCGAGACTTTGGACAAATCATTCTTCATTTGCACTTGAATTCTTCCAAAAATCGTCATTTTCGCTCGAGAACATCCCAAACACCGAATTTCCTGAAAACATGCTAAAAACACAAGGAAAACACTTGGATAACACTAAATAATATGTATAAATGCCCACTAAAAAATGTTAAATCCGAGTGATATCACTCTTCCCTATAAACATCTATTAATTGCAAATTATTACGATATGCATCATTTGCTAAAAATAAATTTACCAATGCCAAAATCTACTTTCGTTCTAGGTTGTTTTCTAAATTATCCACAATAAATGGTTCCCTACTACTATTGTATGATCTTTCACCATACAAATACAAAATCTTGTAATCATCTATAAAATTATTGATGAACAAGTGATTCTATACTAAATTAATCATACTAAGTGAATTTCTGCGTATTGAATATAAACATTTCAACTTACAAGGTTTTAAGACAAAAAATTGTTGAAAAGCTAATTCTATGATCTCGCCTACACCTTTAGCATATTCGTCTTTGAGTGAATTCGGCTATGATCCAACATCGATTCTTACTTCCGTGATTATAAGTATGACATTTTAAAAAGATATTCGGTTTTTTTCGAGATATGATTTTGGGAGAATTGTATATTTTAATGTATAAATGTGTGATAAAAATGGCTGTTTATCATATAGAAGTAAACTGTGATAGATTTCAGACACTATTTCCGTCGGAAACTTGAAAATTCAGACGACTAATATAATAGCTACTCTAATGTTATACCGACTAATTTTGACCATTAATTACTGATACTGTCATAATTATATTAAAAATGCCTCTGTTTCCTTGTACCTTGTACGAGAACTTTCATCATTGGTTTACATATCTCGCTACGACGTTTTGTAAAGATATCGACGAGTACAATCATCGTTGGGGCACATAACTATATTATTGTAAAGAGTGTGTATGACATACGTAACACTCAAGTACTTACGGATGTATACGTTCTCTTCAAATAGTTTCTTGCAAATTACAAACTCACTTTTAATGTATTATTCGGCCAAAAATCCACAAACATAACCAAACTTTTGAAGGCATGATTAAAACTAATTAATACTTGACAAGTATCAAACCCATCTGAGTTTGCCACCCAACATGCAATAGTGACAATATCCTATAGTTCAATTTTGTAATTCTGTTCATACATCATCATAAATTCGTTCTTCTTCTCTCTTTTTTTTATTCGTCATGCATTATGGATTATTCTAACCGTATATTTTGTCTTTTTAGATAAAGAACCGTAAGTTTTTGTCATGGTTACACTTGTTGAAAAAAGAAAAACAAATTACATTTGTAGATAAAAAGATGGAAGAGACGTAGACAAAATAAGAAAGAGGAGTTTATTCGTCCACAAACTAAAAGTAATTCTTTTTCTCAACATCTAATAAAATGATCATGATGTTATAAACATTGAGAATTTAATGAATGTACCAATCAGATAAGGAAAAGGTTCATTTAATTATGTAAGAAAAAAATTAACTAATTATAGTTAATGACTCATTGTCCACAATCCCTAATTGTTTATTCAAGAGTGATTAATTAGATACAAATCACTCACACGGCTATGTATATAAATAGGGTCGCTTACTTGAGAGATATATCATCAATCAAAACTAAAACAATATTATATACGGAATCCACCTGACAACACAAAATGGAACCTTCAGAACAAGAAGCTCCGAAGCTCGTGGAGACATCATCAAACATAAGCAATGATTCTTCATTATCCGAGAAAGGAGAAGCTACAAGTCATCAACAATCCAACAATAGCTATGCACTTACAGTTGATGAGGTGATTGAGCAACACATAGGGTCACTTGGATTTGCTCAAATCATTCATGCGCTCATAGTCTCTATAGCTTGGACCTTTGATGCTCAGACAACTCTCATATCAATTTTCTCCGATGCTCAGCCGGCTGCGAGGCTTGTGGCAACCGGCGCACTTGTGGAAGGCACTTCACTCTGTGGACTGTCCACTAGAGAATGGGAATGGATTGGAGGAAACACTGATACGGTCGTTTCTGAATGGAACCTTATTTGTCAGCACAAGTTTCTTGTCGCTCTTCCTTCCACTCTTTTCTTCATCGGTTCTCTTTTCGGTATGATTCTTCATAATAACTACAACATTTAATACAAATTAGCTACTAAAAAATATCAATTTCATTTCGGTTTTGTTTATATATGTTCTGTTCTAACTTTACATGATTAATTCTCCGTTTGGTTTTAATTTTATATATTTTAATCAAACCATGAGAGCTTCGGATCTTCAAACTCATAGTCTCCAACAGTATTTGGAACTAGATTTTATATATTATAATTTTAAAAATACCCAAAACACAAAAGAATCGATCCTCTTATACTACTACTAGACCATCATACTTTTGTTTTGATTTAGTTAGTTTTAAAACAGTAAAATAAATAAGATTGATATATTTTGTTTTCTTTGTTTTACAGGTTCTGGTGTTTATGGATATCTTGCTGATTCATGGTTTGGTCGGAAAAAGACATTGTTACTATCTTGTGTATTAACATTTGTAACAGCCTTAGCTATCTCCTTTTCCCCAAACGTTTGGGTTTACGCGTTCTTGCGTTTTGCAAACGGGTTTTTCAGATCTGGAATCGGGTCTTGCTGTATAGTACTAGCGACAGAGATCGTTGGTAAAAAATGGAGAGGTCAAGTTGGACAATACGGTTTCTTCTTCTTCACGTTAGGTTTTCTATCATTACCACTCATAGCTTACTTGGAGAGAAAGTCATGGAGAAACCTTTACCGAATCATATCGCTTCTTCCTCTTGTATATGCCGTTTTCCTCTTACCATTTTCCTATGAATCTCCTCGATGGCTTCTTGTCAAAGGACGTAACAAAGAAGCAATGGTGGTTTTGAAGCAACTCGCGAGACGAAATGGTAAACAACTCCCAGCTGATCTTAGCTTAGTGGATCCAAATCTAACAAGTGATGATCAAACTTCGTCGTCATCATCATCAGAGAATTTTTGGAAGACCAAGTGGGCAGTGAAAAGAATAGTAATGGTTATGATGGCTGGATTTGGATCTGGTTTTGTTTATTATGGGATTCAATTAAACGCAGAGAATCTCAATTTCAATCTTTATCTAACCGTTGCGGTTAACGCTTTGATGGAGTTTCCAGCAGTCTTTATTGGAAGTTTCCTTCTTGGATTCATGAACCGTCGTCCACTCTTCTCCAACTCATCATACCTAGCTGGAATCTGTTGCCTTTTATGCGCCGGCCTCTCAATTAACCGCCTAAACCGCACAATACCTGTAGCAAAATGGTTTCAGCTTGCAGTTGAGGCGGTTGGGTTCATGGCTTCATCGACCGCGTACGATGTTCTATATGTCTATAGCGTAGAGCTGTTTCCGACGAGCAAGAGGAACTTTGCGGTTTCACTATTGCGTCAAGCGTTTATGCTAGGAGCGTCTGCGGCACCATTACTTGTTGCATTAGGAAGGGAAAGCGCAATGATGTCTTTTATTATTTTCGGTATAGCGTCTGTGTTGAGTGGCGTGGTTAGTCTCTGGCTAAGAGAAACACGAAACGCTCCACTCTATGAAACGCTAACGCAGCAACAAAAAGCTGAAGAGCTGGAAAACACAACGGAACGTAACGCTCTATGATTGGTTGGTTTATATTATCTTTGTTGCAAATTGGAATATTTATGTAAAATATTTCTGTTTTTCAATAATAATGTAATGCAACTTTGATTATTTGCTTTGAAGAAATCACTAAACTCTAAATAGTTAGAACCAAGAATCATGAAGGACGCTGTTGCAGAGACAGAACATAGAACTCATTTGAACAGAAGTTTATAAGCGAGAACTAACCTTAGTAATAAGGAAAATTGCTCTTGAGATCAAAAAGCATCAAGACATAATATAACAAAGTCTTCTGTTTGTGCAAGAAGCATTAGACAAAGCAAGAATCTGACAATACTCAAAAAAAAGACATTTATGCGAGGACCTCTTCTTCTAAGAAGCAGCAGCTTTGGGAGCTTCTTCAGCGACAGGAGTCTCGAAAGTCTCTCCTACTACAAGATCTGGGACATCATCGTCATCATCCTCTTCTTGAATGGTTGCTGGGATATTATCAGCAGCTGCACCCGGTCCCTGTTTCTGGTATTGCTCTGCTAGCCTTTTAAGGTTGTCTAAGTTATCTGGTCCTGAGATTATAAGATGAATAAACAAATGTCATTTCAAGGATCATTGGTCCGAAGAGAGTTAATTAACATTACAATGTACATACCAAGTTGGCTGAGAATTTGAGGAAGTATATCTTGCAATTCTGCGAGCAAAAGGATATCAGATTTCAGCTTAAGAAGGCATAAAACCAACCATCAATACTTACTTTTCGTTTGTGGTGTGCCGCTCACAACCCATGTGTTAGCAGCAATAGAAGCTTGAACTGTAATAGCAATAATGAACCATTAATACAATGAAGTTTCACCAAATCCTAAAGATTTAAACAAGTTTGGGCATTAACCTTTAGGGTTAATGAATTGAATCACTACATCATCTTTAAAGATGTTAACTTCTTCAATGGCAGGAATGGAGTTAACTCCAACTCTCTTGAGTGTGCTTTGGAGCTTCTTGTCATCAGTTGTGTTGGTCTTGTGAACAGCCTTCTTCTTTCTGAAAATCAGATACAAAAATATAAATTTCCTAATTCTGAATCTGAAAATGGCCAAAACATTTGATTCTTTTACCTTCTCACTGTCCCTTTTCCACCAGTACGGACTGTGTTAGCCATCTTCATCAACTTTTCCCTATTCATCTGTGTATCAAAAACACACGCAAATTTCAAATCTTTAATCCCAAAAATGACTCGTAAATCTACTCTTAGACTTAATCAATTAGGGTTCATTGCTTCAGCTAAGTTTCAACTTTTCCTAATCGATTAGGTCTCCATTACTCAGAGACATATACGATTATATGAAAAATACAGTATCTTAAATCTATGAAGAACACATATACATCGAGAAAAAATCAAAGATAAAAATTTGATCTTTACCACTTCAGCTAAAATCAGAAAAGCATTTAATTTACCTTGAAATTCGATTTGAATAGGGTTCTTCGTTTGACGAAGGGTGTAAAAAGATAAGAAAGAAAGAAAGAAAGAGATCGAAGCGGCGCAGAGAGGGTTTTGGTGCCCTTTAAGTAAATGCGATGCGTAGCTAATATCGCCTTTCACACGAATACAATTATTATATAATATTATATCCAACGGTCACTATCTCACGGTTTCTATACAAGTTTCGCTGTTGGCCGTCCGATATTAATTACTCCGCTTTGTTTATTTCAGCCCATGGGCCTTAAATATTTGGCCCATCTCTGATTCTAAGTTATATTTGCAAAGACACTTCCTCAATAATAAAATAAAATTGCTATAAAACATTTGGGATAAACTATGTTGAAAGGAGTGTTATTGGTTGACAAAATAAAATAAAAAAGAGTGTGTTATTGAATGTTGTAAGTTAATTGACTTAATTATATATTAAATTTAAATAATTCTTTTTGTTATACAGTTGTGTAGTTAACAAAAAATATTAAAACTCATTGTTATTAAATTAATGATTTTGAAGTGTCTTTGTAATAAAATTTAAAATTATAATTAATAAGTAAGTTATGTTTACAAAAATCTTATATAAATATATATATATATATATATATATTAAAATTATTTTCAGTGAGCTATAAATATAAAAAAGATATATTAGATTTATTGTACCATCATATTGCAAATTTTATTATACAAAATATAAAAAAATTATATTTCGAATATTTTCAATTGTTAGTTGTGAAGTATTTTTTTCTTTATAAATATTCAATTTTCATATGTTTGGATCATTATGACTAAAATATTATTTTGATAACCGATTTACTTAATATTTTAGATAAAAAAATTTATTAGATTAAAATAATCGATTGTAAATATTGTGTATAATTAGTTGAAGTAAAATTATATTAAAAAACTCCAAGTATTATATGATTTATATTTATATGATAATCAATATTATTTATTTTTATTAACATGAGAGTTCTATTCTTAATAATCACTCATTTATAATATATAATATTATAAAAATTAAAATGAGAAGAATATTTATCAAGTAATATAATATATATATATATATAAATAATTATATCACAAAAAATCAAAATTGTACTAAATATTTAGTTTATAGATTCTAATATATCACGAAAAAGTTATAGTAATAAATAAAAAACGCAAGTAATTTTATAGATTAAATATATAATAAAATTTTAAAATAATATCTTTTTATTAAGAGGGGTTTATTCAATATGACATTTTAAAAGATTCGAAGTAATTTTATGTTTAGTGTAGTTTTAAAGGATTTAGTTAATTTAGAGAAGTTTATGTGACTTATTATAAAACTCTCTATAATTCCACATAAAACCAAGGGATTTGAAACTTTGTATATTTAACAAAGAAACTCCACTAAAACACTATCAAGTCACTCAAAATCCACGACTTAAAATATTTCTAATAACACTCGATTTCATGTGACTTTTTAAAGTTCTTGTTTGAATAACATTAGATTTCATGTGACTTTTTAATGTTCTTTTTTGAATAAAACTGGATTTGTCATTTGTTGATATCAGGTGTAGCACTTGCCCAAAAGCCCATTTCGACTAAAGGCCCAAATGGACACCAATCTGAAGGAGCAAAGGTGGGCTTAGAAGGGTAGAACCTAGGTGGGCCGACTGACGAGTTGGGCTTTCCAGCTCGAGGCCCATTAGGTTAATTCATGTAATTAGAGTTTTAAACATGTATTTCAAGTATAAATACACATGTAATTACTCTGATTAAGATATATGAAATTCTTCTCAAAGATTATTTTAGCTTTTACCCACAAGATCAGAGTTTAACCTAATTTTTAAACCTTGATTCAACAGTTGGCGCCGTCTCGGGGACTAGCTAGACGATCTTGTAGCTTCTTTTGCAGGAACAATCGACCAAAGCAATGACCACGTGATCAGTTGAAAAAGCACCAGACGCATCCACCGTCGATACGAGAAACATGGACGATTGGGTCGATATGACGGCATCTGACCATGAAGATGACGCCCCAGAAATCACCATGCAGGATTTACTCAACCAGATGAAGGAACAGAAGGCGGAAACCGATAAACTTAGAGCAGAGTCTCAGAACTTCAGGGCACAGCTGGAAGGCATCACCGCATCCACCAAAGAAAGAGAGGAACGCACCATAAACCGATATCTATTCGGGGCATCTCACCAGACACCTGAGACGGCAGCTGGGCACCAAGGCCGGCCTGATTACACTAACGTGACCAGATTCAGAAGCACAACCGAATATGCCAAGATGCAGAATATCCGCGAACGGCTGAAACTTATGAGCTCGCAAGTACACTAGGCCACCAGCTCGGCCCCTGACATCCTTCCCGACATAGAAGTAACGCAAAGAACCCCATTCTCCAGAATGGTTACCGACGTCTCAGTTAGACACTCTGCTAAAATCAAGTTTATAGGATACGACGGAAGGAATGATCCGGTTCAGTACCTAACAGCCTTCACAATCGCCATGGCACGAGCTCAGTTTTTCGCGGAAGAACGAGATGCAGGTTTGTGCCAACTTTTTGTGGAAAACTTATCAGGGTCGGCGTTGGACTGGTTCTCCCATTTCGAACATGGAACTATCAACAATTTTCAGCAACTTTCAACCGTGTTCATCAAGCACTACTCGATGTACATCGCAAAGAAAGCTTCAATAACCGACCTGTGGACACTGTCCCAGCAGGAGGACGAGTCGTTAAAAGATTTCATCGACAAGTTCAAAGGAGTCGTAGCTCGTATAGTGATCAACGACGAAGGAGTGATTTCCGTTCTGTGAAAGACCCTATGGTTCAAGTCAAGATTCAAGGATGAGTTGCTCATCAACCCTCCGCAAACACTAGAAGACGCACTTCATCGAGCTAACAAATTCATTGAAATAGAGGAAGAGCATGCCGCGATGTCCAAAAAATACCACATCGCGAAACCTACCCGAGATAGAGATGAAATTCCCCGGGAACCTAGGCAGCACTATTTAAGAGATAGGCGGGGACACGCGACCTACGCGATCACAGAAAGTGGGAAAACCACAGACCAACCTCCACCTTCGGATGATGATCCGGAAGCATACTGCGATTTCCACAAACGAACCGGGCACAAAACCGCAGACTGCCGCCACTTACAGGCTATCTTATTGAAGAAATTTCAGGAAGACAAGATTAACACTAACAGAAGCAGGTACAACGATCGACGACTAGGTGGAAACTCGTGGCACAACTCAACCACAAAGGACAAGGCTCAACAGGTCAGTACAGCTCGGGAGAAAAGCTCGCATACCAGCGACGACATGGCACCTCCCACTCGAACACGAGAACGTAGCCTGGATGACCAAGCTACAAAGGGTTCATTACCAAGAAGAAGAGTCAACGTGATCATGGGTGGCTTAACCTCCTGCAACGACTATGTAAGATCTATCCGAAACTCTGAACGACGAGCTATCACTGCACAAAAAGTGCAAACTGACATCTAGCCGACCTCCTAGCCGCTTGAATTCAGGGACGCCAACCTAAAAGGACTAAGTCAACCTCACAACAACTTTCTAGTTATCGAGCTGATCATTTTGAACACAGAAGTAGCTCGAATACTTATTGATACAGGTGAGAATTAGTGCCGACCTGATCAAGGACGACAACAAAACACTCATAGGTTTCAGTGGCAAAACCGTTTCTTCCGCCAGAACGGTCAAGTTGCCTGTTCAGGCCGGAGGGTCCACCCAGATGGTCAAATTCGTTGTCATGGAACAAGACTCGGCGTTCAACGTAATCTTAGGTACACCATGGCTTTACTCCATGAAAGCAGCGGTGTCGACCTACCACCAGTGCATCAAATTCCCAACGGATAGAGGAACATGGACTATTAGAGGAAATAAGCGCGTAGCCCAGACTTGCTTCCTAACAGAGCACCGTACGCGAACCTTACATGTATCAGATAAAACCACGAGCCCACTGCCGACCTATAACTCCACACCAGAACTCGACAAGGTCGAACAAGTCAGTATTCACGCCGAACATTCGGGCCGAACTACAAGAATAAGGAAATAGCTAGATGAAGCCATCAAAGCCAAACTAATCGAACTACTAAAGAAGAACGTCAGTACCTTCCTTTTGGACCATGGACGACATGAAGGAAATCGACCCATCAATCACTTATCACGAGCTAAATGTGGACCAGAGCTACAAACCAATAAAACAAAAACGCTGCAAGCTAGGAACAGAACGCTCTCAAGTAGTCAATGACGAGGTAGAAAAACTCATGAACGCTGGCTCAATCGCCAAAGTGAAGTATCCAGAGTGGCTAGCCAACCCGGTCGTCGTTAAGAAGAAGAACGGCAAGTGGCGCGTATGCATCGACTTCACTTACCTCAATAAGGCGTGTCCCAAAGACAGTTTCCCCTTGCCTCACATAGACAGACTAGTGGAAGCCACGACAAGCAACAAACTCTTGTCTTTTATAGATGCCTTTTCAGGGTATAACCAGATCATGATGCACCATGCAGATCGGGAAAAAACTGCCTTTATCACAGACAGGGGGATTAACTGCTACAAGGTAATGCCCTTCGGACTTAAAAATGCAGGAGCAACGTACCAACGCCTAGTGAACAAAATTTTTGCCAGTGAGATCGGCAGGTCTATGGAAGTTTATATTGACGATATGCTGGTTAAATCCACTGAGGCCAATGATCACATCCAACATCTGGAGAAGTGCTTTGAAACACTGAACTTCTACGGAATGAAACTTAACCCGGCCAAGTGTACCTTCGGAGTCACATCTGGTGAATTTTTAGGGTACATCATAACTAAAAGAGGGATTGAAGCAAACCCCAAGCAAATAGGAGCCATCCTCAACTTACCAGCACCACAGATGAAAAAGGAAGTACATAATCTCACAGGCCGTATCGCCGCGCTGTATAGATTCATCTTTCGATCTACTGATAAGAGCTTACCCTTCTATCAAATCCTCAAAGGAAACAAGTGTTTTGAGTGGGATCAAAAGTGACATATCGCATTCGACAAGCTCAAATCATACCTAAAGACACCCCATGTACTTGCCAAACCAGACGACGACGAGATCCTCTACCTGTACATCGTCGTCTCCGAGTTAGCCGTCAGTGGCGTCCTTGTAAAGTAAAACCAAGAAGAGCATAAACCAATCTTCAACGTTAGCAAGTCGCTCAACGACGCCGAGACACGGTACCCACCCATTGAAAAGATAGCCCTTGCAGTAATATCCGCAGCTCGGAAATTACGACCTTACTTCCAGTCACATACCATCGTCGTGCTCAGCAACCAACCACTCCGCACTATCCTTCATAGCCCAAACCAGTCTTGAAGATTGACGAAATGGGAAGTCTAGCGAATACGACGTGGAGTATCAAAATCGAACATGTTCAAAGTCCCAGGTTCTTGTTGATTTCATAGACGAAATCCCACCTGATGCAAATACTGCACCTCTACCAGATGTATGGAACCTTTATGTCGACAGATCAAGAAGGAAGCAAGGGTCAGCTGCAGGTGTCCAACTAGAATCACCCACTAGAGAACTACTTGAATAAGCTTTCAGGTTCAAATTTGAAGCGTCCAACAACGAGGCAGAGTACGAAGCGCTGTTAGCAGGGCTACGACTCACCAAGAACCTCGGCGCTTTGCACATACATGCCTTCTGCAACTCTCAACTAGTCACCAGTAAATTCAATGGATAATATGCCGCGAAGAACGACCGGATGTTGCAATACCACCAAATGGTTCAAGAGAAAGCAAGCGAGTTCAAAGGCTTTGAGCTCACCAAAACTCCTAGGAACGAGAACTAGCTCGCCGACTCATTGGCCAACATGGAATCCACTAACGAGCTTGAATTGAAAATAACCATCCCTATGGAGTATATAACTTCACCAAGCATCACCACCATGATGGCTAACACCATCGACGACCTAGTTTCCTTCGAACAAGAAGAGGACCAGCAAGGAAAACCCGACTGGCGCACCAAGATAAAAGATTATAGTCTCGCAGGAAAAGAACCCGAAGACAAATGGGCAGCGCAGCAACTTCGAGTCGAAGCAGCGAGATACGCCATCGTTGACGAGAAACTCTACAAAAGATCCGCTTCTGGAATCCTACTACAGTGTATCAACAGAGATGATGTCCAACAAGTCCTTGCCAAACTCCACGAAGGAGCTGGCAGAAGTCATTCTAGCGGGCGCTGCCTAGCTTTACGCATAAAGAATCATGGACACTACTGGCCGACGATGCTGCATGATAGCCAGGAGTTCGCCAAATGATGCGAGATATGCCAGCGATATGGACCAACCAATCATGCACCCACCGAACCGCTACACGCTTCGAAAAGTCCCTACCCATTCATGAAGTGGGGAATGGACGTGATGGGACCTTTTTCAGTCGCAACAAACAAGCACAAGTTCATGTTAGTGATGACCGACTACTTCACCAAATGGGTCGAAGCAGAATCATATACAACGGTCAAAGCAAAACAGGTTTCACGACCAAATACCACAGATTCCCAGTTCGGCACAGTGATTCCTATACACAGGGTCATTAACGACCTATTTTATATATGAGTATTGCAGGTACAAGAATTCAAATGGAAAAACATAATCTGTCGGCACGGCATCCCGTACGAAATCATGACGGATAACGACACCAATTTCTGTGCAAAAATAGTAAAAGCTTTATGCGATAGGTGAACGGCGAACCAGTCACAGCCTTGACAAACTACATCGTTTTACACAAACAAATTACTTATCAATCATGTTACAGGTGGAACATCCGGTTAAAACAATCCACGCCGAGGTACCCACAGGAAAATGGGCAAGCCGAAGCCATCAATAAATCCATAGTTGACGGACTAAAGAAACGCCTGAATTCTAAAAAAAGGACTCTGGTCGATGAGCTGGATGGCGTCTTATGGTCCTACCGAACTACACCTCGACATTTCACCAATCAGACACCATTCTCCTTGGCCCACGGAATTGAAGCCCTAGCACCATCGGAAGCAGCAATATTCAGTTTACGCCGAGATAAGTTACCAGAAAACAAAGGCATTAATGATGCAATGCTCCTTGACTCCCTTGACGACATCAAGGAGGTATGAGACAGAGCATTATATCGGATAAACGCCTATCAACAAGCCATGAAGCGATATTACAACAAAGGCGTCAAGCAGAGAAGATTCAAAGAGGGAGACTTGGTCTTACGAATGACCTACGCAAACACATCATAAGAAAACGGTGGAAAACTGGGAGCTTGGTGGGAAGGTTCATACGAAGTGTCCAAGATAGTCAAACCTGGAGTATACAAACTAAAAGCCAAAGACAGAACGCCGATACCAAACTCTTAGAATGCCACCAAGCTTAAGAGATTCTATTCTTAGGTTTCCTTTGTACAGTGAACTACGACCTAGCTTGATCCATGTTATCAGGGTACGTAGACAACCCATTGGGTGCAGCTATTTCAATTAATAAAAATTATTTTGACCACAGATTCAATGATCTCCGGGCTAGCCTCGGCGCCCTTTACAATATTAACATAACTATACCAACTATACCTTTACAACAAACCTCAAAAAACTATGAACAAAAGCCGAGTTACAACTCGCACATACCCTAAGCCTAGATGGGGATGTCAGTGAGATCAAAGTTTCCTCGTCATGGCTCGAAAGACCATTAACAAAGCCGAGATCCTTCTCGCATACTCCTAAAGACGAGTAATGAACACGTGCAAAGTCACAACTTTCAAGCTTAAGTCTCCATTTAAAAATCCGAGCTCCAACTCGCGTACTCCTAAAGACGAGTATTGGGCGTGTTCAAAGTTACAACGTTCGAGCATAAGTCTCACCTCAAAAGCCGAGTTACAAGTCGCATACTCCAACCGAGAGTATTGACAACACTAAAGTGTTTGTCGGTAGATCATTTTTCAGAAGGGATGATCTGCAAGTTGTCTCCTTCCGGATTTTGATCGTGTGGATGTTTAGTTCGTACAAGGACTAGAGCAACATTCACTTATACCTTAGCCATATTCTTATAACATCAAAGAGCCAAACTCCGGTTGACAACCAGCTGACATAGCAAGATCAAAATTGTTAAATGTAAGTGCCAACATAGACAAGCATGCTTACTAAACCAAGAATATACTAATAAAGCGTTGAGCAAAACAATACGCCGAGCCATAACTCTATTTCCATTATCAAAAGGTACCAACATTACAATTGCAAAGAAAATAACAACGAGCTAACAGATGAACAAATCTGGAGACATAATCCTTCTGAAAATAACAACAAAACCGCCGACATATAATGCAGATCCCAACCCCTAGAAAAAACAACAACTACCACAAAGGAACACAAGAGGTACAAGGCATACCGAACCCAATCCTAAGAAAACTGTGAAAGCTGCTCCAAAGGAACAACTACACCCTCGGCGTCACTGGAGTAGCAGCTTGGACCTCGGCAGTAACATCCGAACCTCCTGGAGCAGATCGGATTAGGTTCAAACCATACTCATTAAACGAAGTATAAAAGAAGAAGTCTTCAGGCGTCAATTTAGTTATGTCCAGTTCGTCGTACTACACCTTGTACTTTGCAACATCTACCTTAAGCGTTGCCATCAGTACGGGAGGCACCGTGCTGCCTTCTGCCACTATGATCCGCACGCAGTCCAGAGTCCCCTTAGCCTGGGAATACGCCTGAATAATGGGATCGACCTTGTCTCGGTCTTCCACATGATGCTGAAGCTTCTCAAGCTTTGTTGCACACTCAACCTGAATTTATCACTGCGTAAACACCACTTGTGAAAATTGGGAGAGTTGGAGCCTTTTCATCTCGCTCTCATGCGATTTCTCGAGGGCAGCATAAGCCTCTCACAGCTCAAAGAAGTCGGCTTACGTTTGATCCAAGATGACTTGCTGAGTGACAAGCTCTGTTACGGCAACCACGTAGGTGTTTTGAAGCTCGACCCTCAGAGCGGCAAGATCGTTGGTAGCAGATGTCACGGTTTCACTTAGCATCCTCTTCATAGCAGCTACCTCGGTTGTCAGCTGTTTAATCACCTCCTCTTGCTTGTTCAATTTCAGCCGATCTTTGGCGAGGCGCTTTTTGCCCTGGTCAACCACCTTCGATAGCTTGACCACCTCGTCCTCATTACTAGACAAGGCTCGGAGTTTATTCTCATTAAAGGCGACGAGCTCATTAGTCGTCACCAAAGTCTGCACATTAAGCAAATAGAGAATTTAGAACTTATATGATTTTACCAGCAAGAAAGACATAAGGATGAGAATCTACCTGGCAAGCTTGCCAAGATAAAACTTAGCAGATCCATCATTGGAATGATCAAACATGGCCCCGAGGCAATTCACCAAGCCCGCACATGCCTGCCTATCTTGCGAGAACGACACGCTCTTGTGCGTGAAAGAGAATGTCCAACTCACTCGCGAGTTGTTCTTCCTTTCTGATTGGGAGCTTCCTCCCTCGACATCCTGAGGATTCGCAGCTTCATCCTCCTCCTCCTTCTCCTCTTCCTCATCCTTATCATTACCACCTACTTCAAGAAGATGAGGAAGCTCTTAAGCAAATGTCTCTAAACTGCCATCTAGGGGCTCTATTTCCCCAGTCATATCTCCCAGCATCTGAGAGGCTGTTGGAGTTCCTCTAGTAGGAGCAGGTAGTGGAACAGATGAATCGGTGACAAAGACCTCCTTAGCAGGAACTTCCTGCTGCTGCTCAAGAGCATTTTCTTGTTGTTGGTGTTCCCTAGTAGGAACACTCTTATTGACTGTTTGTCCCTCAACATGGACCTCTTCTGTCAAGCTTTGCCCCTCAGTTGGAACAACAGCTGAGCCCGGCTCGTCCGCCTCGTCAATTACCAACACCTCGCGAGTTTGCTCGAGTTTCCTCTTCGCTACCCGTAGAACCAGACGTTTGCTCGAGTTTCCTCTTCGAGCTAGACGCTGCTTTCTCTAGCTCGATAGCGTAATTCACTATAGGTTTTGGGCGACCCATCCTTTTGATTTTCTTAACAGGGCAAATGTTGAGATCCCAACTGGTTGCAAAAAGACAAGTCGCAGTTAGACGAACACTCTTGCAATTAAACAATAAATTCCCTCGTAACCTTACCAGAGTTGATGAATGGGATGCTCTCTTGAATACATCCGAGACTGAACTGATTAATGTGATAGGTTCCTGCCTCCCGAAACCTTGCAACATCTTCAAGAAAGTTCGGCAGAAAGGGACCAGTGTTCAAATGCAGCTCTGCAGATAACAACAAAAGCTGAGTTAGTTCATCAAAATTTTACATGTATCAGCTCGGCGGTCCTAGGTGGTATCTACCGAAGGTGTCTGCCCACTTCCTTTTCAGGATTCTTCTTACGTCGCCGACAGACTCTGCGACAACCTTCAAAAAGAAATAATTTGTCTTCCAATCATGAATCTTGTCTCCTGCACCTACAATTATCAACTTGTATTGGGGTTTAAAGTTGATGTTGATGAAGCTTGTGTTCAACTTTGTCTTCTTCTGCACTATCGGGTTGATTGATGACATGTTCTACAGGTACCTAACGCCGAGCTCCACGTTGAACTCATGAGCATGAACCATCAGAGCTATCATCTGCCTAATTGAAGGAGCAGATAACTGCGAAATGGCGATCTTTCGTCTCGCGCAATAGGAGATCAGCAACTTGGGCAAGGGAAGCCAAACATGACACCTCATGAAAAAGGATTCATATAGACATACATAACCTTGGAGACAGTCCAAAGGTCGTTTGTGTGGTTTGGGAATCAGGAACAGGATCCCATTGAAAAAGGGGAAATCTCATACGAGTTCCCGAATCGTTTTCTCCGAACACTTTGTAGGCGCGAGACCTGTTAGTTTGTCGTCTGGAGAAATCCAATTCCCTCGAGGAGCTCGTTCTTCAAGATCTACCTCTAGGTCGACGACACTTAGATCATCGCGATAAGCTGAAGATTCATTAGGGTTCATACGGGAGGTGGACATAGTTTAAAATCAAGCAAGTCACCGAGCTATTAGTGGTACATCGCCGAGCTTAAAACTCTAGAGAGAGAAAGAAGAGAGAAGGGAGAACGATTCTACCTGTGAAGAAATTTTGAAAAGTGAAGTATGAGAATGATAGTGTGGAGGGGTATTTATACCCTGGAAAGATGACGGTTACCGAGGAGCTAAATCATTGCGCGTGGGAATATGTAAATGCGTGACTCTCTAGCTTCCCCTACAAAAACGATTGGTAAAAGGCTACGAAGCATTAAATGCACTTCAGCCGAAATAAACTTTTAACTTTAGAAGCTCAATCGCCGACTTGCCAACTCGTCGCCGACCTGGGGGGGAGGGGACTAACTGTTGATACCAGGAGTAGCACCTGCCCAAAAGTCCATTTCGATTGATGGCCCAGATGGACACCGATATGAAGGAGCAAAGGTGGGCTTAGAAGGGAATAACCTAGGTGGGCCGATCTGACGAGCTGGGCTTTCCAGCTCGAGGTCCATTAGGTTAATTCATGTAATTAGGGTTTTAAGCATGTATTTCAAGTATAAATACCCATGTAATTACTCTGATTAAGATATATGAAATTCTTCTCAAAGATTACTTTAGCTTTTACCCACAAGATCGGAGTTTAACCTAATTGTTAAACCTTGATTCAACATCATTTTAATAGAAATTCTCCCAAATGTCATATTGAATACACCCTCTTAAAGGTATTTATTTAAATCAAGTAAAAAATAAATTAGGTGATGACATGTAAGCAAACACTATACTCTCGTTTCGTTTACTTTGTGAATTTTGATATTTTATTTAAGGATTCAATAAGAATAACTTTCTACTCAACTACTCTATATTATACATAATAATTTTTCTAATAATTTACTTTATAAAAATAATACTTTATTATTTATATAAATCATATTCCATGATAATCGAAAGTGATGACTTAAGCTTAAAAAAAGCTTAAAAGGAAAAGGAAATAAGAATTATAGAAGATTAGGTTAGATAAAATATTTAGAAGATATCTAAATATTAGAGGTTATCTAAACTAATAAAATTTCCTATTCTTAGTGTTTCCTAATTGAGTTAGGAATAGAAAGTGTTTCTTGATTAGAAATAGGAACTAGAATTATGATATAAGGAGATGTCAATGTTGTGATATAACTCATGATAAGAGTTTATGAGATTTGAGAGATTTATATTTTGAGAGATTTTCCTAAATTTAATAAAGAAGAGATTTCTTTATATATAAGTCTTATAATCCAACAATTGGTATCAGAGCTTAAGGTGAAGTTCTGTACGAGATTTGCACGAAACGAATTCTGCACAGAATTTGCACGAAACGAACTCTGCACAGAATTTGCACGAAACCTATCAGAGCCTTAAGGTGAAGACTCGACCGGATCAACAGAAGACGACTCACGTAATCAAGCATGAATAACGTGAGTAGGACACAACCTCGTTTGAGGGATGTTGGATCTTCATCCATTCAATGTCCAAAGTTGACATCGACAAACTATATGGTTTGGGCGATGAAGATGAGAGTGATGGATGATGGTCAAGGACCCATAATAATAGACGGAAAAGACATTAGTGAAGATAAGAAACAAGACAACAAGAAGAAAATAGATCAAGAAGGATCTAACGAACTAGGAGAGTTCGAGTAGATGCTTAAAAACAAGGAAGAAAAAGAAATCATGGAGTTGCATGATGAAGAAATCATTAAAGAAGAGGAAGATAATGTTTCAAGTGGAAACGTTTCAAGAAAAACATTGATGTGATCAATATTAATGAAGAAAGAGATGAAGACGTTCATGATGAAGAAGAAGAACATCAAGATGATGGTGATGTCGAAGCCTACAATGAGAATAAACGT
>OVBE01006777.1:0-19342 GCA_900406425.1 Iberis pinnata | reverse complement strand
TAACCTAACAATTAAACCTGGTTTCCCTAGGAAACCCTAAAACCTAACTTGGTGAACAACTCAGACATATCAATGGAAGCACAAATCAAAATCTGAGAAGAACACATTAAGGAAATAGAAAAAAAAGATATATTAAACTGGGTTCAAGAATTCTTCTCCAAATACAGATTCAGGATTCAATCTCCCAGTAAAGCTCTCAAAAGTTTGCAGAATAGAAGATAAGATAATAAAAACCTAAGCCACAAGGATTTTTATAATTCTAAAAAGTAAAAATAAAGAAAAAGGAAAATAAAAGATAGGTCTTGAGGACTTGGGTGCAAAATTGGAATTTCTTCTTTGCTCGGGTGATCTGCCCGATCGGTCTGAATGTGCCCGATCGGGAAAATCATCAAATTTGCTCGATCCTTCTCATTTGCTCGATCGGTCCGTTTATCCGAAAATCTCCAGGAACATTTGCCCGATCGGGCAAGTGATGTGCCCGATCGGTCGAATCTTCTCTTCACAAAAATCATCTTCTGAAATCTCTGAAATGACCTCAAAACTTCATGAAACGTTCTTTTAAGCTCCAAAATGATCTGAACGCATAAATATCCTGAAATACACCAATTTGCAAGGAAAACACTCGGAATAATGCAGAATAGCAGACATAAATGCCCACTATAATGCATTAAAACTGAGTAATATCAGATGCCTCAGAACTTCATCTTAGAAGTATAGGTTTTTGATGTGTGGAGAATTGACTTCATAGGTCCTTTCTCTATGTTTCATAAGAATCTCTATATCCTTGTTGCTATTGATTATGTTTCTAAGTGGGTTGAAGCAATTTCTAGCCCCACTAATGATTCCAAGATTGTGCTAAAAATGTTTAAATCTATGATTTTCCCAGATTTGGGTACCTAGAATAGTAATCAGCGATGGAGGTTCTCATTTCATTAATAAGGTCTTTGATGGCTTACTCAAGAAGCATGGAGTCAAACACAAAGTGGCTACACCATATCACCCTCAGACTAGCGGTCATGTAGAACTTTCTAACAGAGAAATCAAAGCAACCTTCAAGAAAATGGTGAATGGATCTAGAAAAGATTGGTCTTTGAAGCTAGGTGATGCTCTTTGGGCTTATAGAACCACATTCAAAACCCCTTTAGGTACCACTCCTTTTCACTTTGTCTATCGAAAAGCCTTCCATTTACATGTAGAATTGGAGTACAAAGCTTATTGGACTGTCAAGTTGCTGAACTTTCACATGAAGACCGCATCGAAAAGGCGTCTTATACAACTTCATGAGTTAGAAAAGATCCACCCTTTAGCCTATGAAAACTCCAAAATCTAAAAGGAACGCACTAAAGCTGCTCATGAAAAGAAGATTATTCCTAGAGAATTTTGAACGAATGATTAGGTGTTGCTCTACAATTCTCGCCTGAAGATTTTTCCTGGGAAATTGAAATCTAGGTGGTCTGGACTCATTAAAGAAGTAAGACCATATGGTGCAGTTGTTCTGTTTGATCGCCAAGAGAATGAGTTCGTTGTGATCGGTCAAAGGTTGAAGCCTTATGTAGCTACTTCAGAGCTTACAAAGGTAACTAAAATACCTCTTACTGATCATACCTCTAACTAGAGGAAAGTACCATCAAGCTATTGACGTTAAACAAGCGCTGAGTGGGAGGTAACCCACTGTTTTAGTATTTTACTTTAGTTATCTATTAGTTTTGAGTCAGTTATATCTTAGTTACTAACTTATTTGATTTGAGAATTTAAGAAAATATGTGATTTTGGTAAGGAAGGGATCGATCGGGCAACTAGACGCCCGATCGGGCAGTTTACAAAGAGTTTGGTCCGAACAAACTGCACGATCGGGCAATCATACGCTCAACCAGACAATCTCCCCTAGAAAAAATAGGATGTCAAGAATGATCGGGCAAACGAGGGGATCGATCGTGCAAATTACAAGAAATTTTTTTCCGAACTAGCTGCATGATCGGGCAACCAGGCGCCTGATCGGGCAATCTCCCCTGGAAAATTTTTGCATAAGTGCCCAGTCGGGCACTATGGAGATCGATCGGGAAAACGTCTAGGTAAACCAAATTTCATTATATTTTAACTGATTTTTGGCCTTAAACCAGGTTTTTAATCGATTTTAACTAGATCATCCCCCTTCTCCCTTCCCTTTTCGCGAATCTCACCAATTTTCCCCCCATATTTGCCTTCTCCACAAACTCAATCATTTTCCCATCTCCCAATCTCCATATCCCTCAAATCTCACTCGATTTCTACAGTTTTTGAACCTATTTCACTTAGTTTTTCACCCTCAATCCGTTTCTACCACTTTGGACTCGATTCAACCAAGGTAATGATCTCAAATTTCCTCATCTTATTCCGAAAATTAGGGCATAGTTGGGTAAACTTCGATTTGGATGATTTAGGTTGATGAAATTGTTGTTTAGGATGCCTTTATACTCTATTTTCACTTAATTGATCAATGTATGTTGATTTGATAAGAGTTATGTTGAGATTGTTTGATTTTGATTGGGAATTTAGGGTTTTGCTAGAAATCTCAATTTGAGTGTTTGATTGTGCCTAAATGATGCCTATGATTTGTTTGAGTATGGTTGTTGTTGCTCACTTGTGTTGGTTTCGGTTGCTTAATCTTCAATTTCATTTTCTAAGTGGTTGTCAATTGCATATTTGCTCCTTTGATGGTTGTTTTACTTGATTTCTTGCTAATTTTGATTAATATTGCTCCAAATCATTTTTCACAATCTCTTATGTCTCTTGATGACTTATCTAGAAGTGATTTTCGATCCATATCTCGGTTGGTTCATCATTGAAGCATCTTGATTCTTGCTAGTTTTAACTAATCATGCTGGATCATTGCTCATTGCTTCTCATTGTCTTCACTTATCTATTCCGCATTTAATTCTTGCTAATATTCTGTTAGTATTGCTTGTTCATGCGGTTTTCTTGGTTTCTATATCAATACTTCTTGTTGACTCTTTGTTAGCCTTGACATTTTTTTCCTAAAGTTATGCTTCCAATCTACCATTTACCATGTTTGGAGAGAAAGAAATAGACACAACCACTCCCGAATGCCACTACATGCCAATGCATTGTGTCAACACATCGTTCAAACCATCATCAACCGCATCACCAGCCTAAACTACAACCACCCCTCTCCATATTATTTATTATGGGATATCTGGCGCAGTATACTCAGCTAGGACCACTTTTCATTTGTCTCGGACCGGAAACTTCGATCTACTTATCTTTTTCAGCCCTTAGGTTGTGGTTGAGCGTTTGTACTCTTTTTTCAACTTCTAGTTTTAGCTCATTGGATTTTCTAGATTCACGTTTTAACGAGGCAAATCTTATGCAGCTTTGCCCAAAAACTATTTGTACTACTTCTCTAGCCTAAGGGACCTTCTCTACCCATCTATTACTTGCACGATTTTACACCTTATGCAACTTTGTCCAAAAACTATTTGTACATAACTCGCCTCTTTGTTTAATTTATAAATTTAATATTTCATATAAAAAACCTTCATTGAAGTCAAAAGATTAGGAGTTCTGGAGAGGTTTGTAAAATTATCGCATTGAGTTAGCCATCCAAAATAAACACATCTGCTTTCTTGCATACCTCTTTGAAAAATTCTCTGAATTGGTCATCCAAATCTTGGTTAGAAAACAGCTTGACAGGCACATCCTTCACCATAAAGAGAAAACATAATTAGCATTTTATGCTGAAAATTCTATTACAAAGGAAGTGACAATGAGAGATACTCCAAGGAGAATACACATTAAATGATGATCCATGCCACTTAGCGCAATGAACAGTTCTAAATGATCCGGGAAAAAAAAGAGTTAGAGAGATTTTAGAAGAGATTTTTTCATTATGGTGCTACATCAGAAAATTTTTTGTACAAAAATCATTGAAGAAAAACCGTACCGGCACCCACACGTTCTTTGATATGCAAATGACAGAAGATTATATGTTTATGGGAAGAGTTTGTAGGAGATGAATTGTATGGATGAGATTTAAATAGAGAAGTAAGACCTGTTCGTGTTCAGTTGTTGATGTCATTTAAAATTCTAAAGAAACTGATAGTTTTTGGAACTTGAGTCGGCATAATATGACATTCATTATTTAGTAAGAAAGAAAAGTAAAATATAACAACTGAAACGTTTTCTGTTTTTTTTTTCTTGCTTTTATTGATTCCACAATCACTAATGTTATGTCAACTTTTACTGATTGTAAATTTTGCATACGGGATAGTCTTATGATCCGAATGGTAACATAATTTAAGCGGTGCATAACAAAAAAAAATAACCGAGACAATACGAATAAGTGCGGTGCGGAAAAAAAATTAGTGGTGCGAGACAAGTGCGATTATAATGGTAAATAAAGTTTAGCTGTGCAGGATAATGTTTGAATGGTGAATAAAAATTAGTTGTGCATGATAATGTTTATGTTTCAAAATACCACACACTTTTAAATATATATACAAATAAAAAAATTGATGAAAACTTAATCTTCACGTAAAATTTACCATAAATTTTTTATAAGGAAAAAACAAATTAATATGTAAAAAAGTTAGTTATAATCGACTCGTATCTTCTAGTTCGCTCAGATCTTGGATTTACGGTGGTTTTTTTGGTTAATAATAATTTTTATGATGACTAATTTAAATATAAGACCCAAATCAAATTGACTGTTGGGTCACTAATTTTATCTGTCCAACCGCGGGTACGAGTCTAGTTAAATTTATGATATTTTTAGAACAAAAATATGTTTTTCAACATAAAATATTTTTTTGATAAAAGAAAATTTAACAATATTTATCTAATTATTTTAAATATTTGAGAATTTTAAAAATATGTGTTTTTAAGTGTAAACCAAAGTTCAAAGTTAGTTTTTTTTCATGAATACAAGTTATATTTGTCAAAAGTCACCCACCATATAATAAATATTAAATATACACATTTATTTCTTTTTATTTTAATACAATAAAAACATAAATATTTGACTAAATTGAACCGCTGGGTAATTGAAGCATAACACAATTGAAGTATTTTTTTGGTTTTATATGTATTTTGAGCTTTTATGAAAAACGCACTGTCACTTCTTTTTCCAAAACAAAAAACATTAATGTTAAATACATAAGTGTTACTGAGAATATATAGTTGAAAAATGCCCCGCTTGTCTCTGCCATTCATTGCCTTAGTAGAGCAAAAACTCATTTTTTATATTTTATATAAAGGAAATACTATATGTAGTACATAATTAATAAAGCAACACATTTATTAAATGTTTTGATGTCAAATCCCCCGTGATGAACAATGATCCAAAATAAATGACTTTAACATATATCACAAAATATTATTCTAAATTATATTATCCATAATATTTTTAAAATATATAATTTTAATTAGTCATTCAACATATTCGACAAAATGATTTCATATAGTTGATATATTTTAGTTATTATTTTGACTGATGATATAATATTTATAGTTTATATATTTTGATAGTCTAAATTTTTGTCTTGCAATTATATATATATATATATATAAGCGCGTATAAAAATGTTCCACCATTAGAAAGTTTTGACTAAAATGTCATTAATTAATGAATTCAAATTCAAAGATAAAAATGAATAGAAAATTCGACAATGTATCAAATTACTTTTACAAATGTACTCTTCAAATAGTATATAGATTTGTGATATATAATCGACTTAATATATTTATGTAAAATCTTATATAGACATTTAATTTATAGTATAGCATTATATTATTTATGTGTATTCGTTTATGTTATTTTACAATAGAAATAATTATAAGCAGATAATATACTTGAGACACATAAATGCTTTTCTATAATTTTTGGAAAATATGGTAAGATAAAATTCATTTTTAACAAAAACTAAGATTAGATACTTATCTTTTTTTCTCCTTTATCACATTAGAAAATGATCTACTATATTAACTTTATTTTTTTTTAAAGAAAAGTTTCACATATTTAATATTAGTTATCTGGAATATAGAAACATAATGACATAATAAATAATGTATTCTTAAATTAAGTTTTAGCATATTAATTAATTTTAGAGATATAAGCTTATGTTTTGGAATAAATTTAAAATATATAAAAAATGGCAATACATTAGAATAGATCTTGTTTTAATTGATAACATATATTTTCATGTCTAATGTATAATTATTTTGTATAAGAAAGTTTAATCTTCAATAATAATTAATATGAAAATTTATTTACTAAAATACCATTAGTAAATTCAAAATGAAACAAAAAATGAGCGGCAATTTATGTAATATACCAAATGAATGCAAGATTATTTTTCAAAATGACTCAGTTATTATTATAGATATTAAGTTATTCTACAACAGAAAAAAAAATTTAAGAGCAGATAATATATTTGAAACATAATAATTTTTCATGTAATTTTTGGATAAACTGATATGATAAAATTTATTTTAACAAAAAAAATATTAAAAAATTACCTAATATATTACATTTATGTTCTGTATATTTGAAATTTTATATATGGAATATTACTTATTTGGCATATTAAAATGAAATTAGAAAATAAATATTGTATTCTTAAATCTATTTTTTGCATATTAATTAAAAAATTAATTTTGACCAAAAAATTAAAAAATGAATATTAGAGATATAAGCTTAATTTTTTGAACAAATAGTAAAATATTAAAATAATCTAAAATATATAAGAATATATTTGTATTGATATAATATCTTAAAATATTTTTATTAAGAAAATTTAGTATTTATAAATAATTAACATGAATATATATGACTAAAATGCCATTAATGAATTCAAAATTAAAAAACAAAAATGAGTGATAATTTATGTAATATACCACATGAATGCAAGGTTATTTTTCAAAATGACTTTTTAGACTTTATTATAGAGATATATTCAATTTTAACACATTTACAAACTTTTTGTTTCCATATTAAAGAAAGAGAAAAAAAGATCTCAAAGGATGTATGTAAGATTAAGATTCGTGATGATTGGTTGGGTTATAACTTATAAGATGTTATATAGCTTTTAAATTAGTTATATATAACATATATATATATATATATATTTAGTTGGTTTTTATGTTTATTATGTGAATATTATGCGTTTTTACCATCTTAAAAAGGTTCACTACAAGAAAGTTTCGGCAAAAGTAATCGGAGGGGCTGACGAATTTTGATCTGTCAGGATTTCCTGACGGATTCTACTATGTTGGCTAATTTACTGACGGATTCTACTATGTCGACTAATTTACTGACGGATTACCTAACAAATATTTTATGACGGACAGATCCGTCAGGAATCCGTGACATTATCTGTCAGAAAATCTGCCTGACAACATATTCGTGAATATAACCGTTGCCAACGGTTATATTCGTATTTTCTGACGGATAAATCCGTCAGGATTCAGTCACAAAAACTATAAAACCAGAACCCTCCACTTTCCTTATTCACACATTCAACATATATAATTTACAAAAATGTCTACTCCTCCTTATTTTCAATCCTGGATGGATCGTGAGAAAATGGATCCAAATACGAACCTTTTCAACGACAAGTATTCACGTGGTATTATGGAATTAGCATGTCATTAACTTCGGGCACAACACAATCGTAATTTAATATGTCCATGCTATGTTTGTCGGAATTCTCATAATATCATGATATATATTGTTTGGAATCACTTGTATATGAATGGTTTTATGCCGAGTTATAAGATTTGGTATTTACATGGCAAGTGACATGATATTGTTGCTAGTAGTAGTGGTAGCGAATAACCTGATCTTGTTGCTAGTACTAGCGGTAGCAAACCATAAGCCGATAGGATAGAGGAACCTAGAACGAATTTAGATTATGGTGCACATACGATTCAAATGGTTAATGACGTTTATAGAGAAAATATAGAGACGACTCAGGGTTCATATGAAGAACCAAATTTAGAAGCACGACGGTTTTTGATATGTTAGACGCAACGAATCAGCCATTATATAGTGGATGTAGAGATGGTCATTCACCTTTATCATCTGCTAGTAAGTTGATGGGTATAGAGACATATTATAACTTGCCTGAGGATGCAGTTGACGCAATAGCCAAGTTTTTGAGAGATATCTTGCCAGAGGATAACAATGCTCCAGGTTCATATTACGAGATTCAGAAACTTGTGCCGGGGCTTGGATTTTCATATAAGGTTATAGACATGTGTATTGATAATTTTATGATGTTAAAGACTCGACGACACCTAGACGAGGTGTCAATATTGTCGTAAACCAAGATATAAGGATACAAACGGTAGAGTTTCAATGCCTTACAAGAGGATATGGTACTTTCCACTAACAAATAGGTTGAAGAGGTTGTATCAGTCTGAGAGAACAACTGCGGCAATGAGATGGCATGCTGAGCATAGATTCGATGGAGAGATTACACATCCTTCTTATGTAGAAGCCTTGCAGAATTTTTAGTCTACTTATCCATATTCTGCATGTGAGATAAGAAACGTTTATCTTGGATTAAGTACATATGGATTCAGCCAGCAAGATAGAGAGTATTCTCTATGGTTGGTCATCGTGACACCTTACAATTTTACGTCATCTTTGTGTATGAACCGAGAGTTTCTATTTCTATCTATTCTTGTACCAGGGCCAGAACATCTGAAACAATCGCTTGACGTCTTTTTGCAATCACTGATACATGAGTTGCAAACATTATGGAAACATGGAGAATAGGTATATGACGTGTCTTTCCAACAAAATTTTAGGATGCATGTCGTTCTTATGTGGACTATAAGCGATATTCTAGCGTATGACATGTTATCAGGGTGAACAACTCACGAGAAACTAGCATGTCCATATTGTGTGGATAAAGCTGATTCCTTCTAGCTGAGTAAGGAAGAAAAACATGCTGGTTCGATTGTCACCAAAGGGTTTTGCCCCCGAGTCATCCATATCGTCGATCAACTACATTATTCACGAAGAAAAGATGTATTCACGGTCCACCACCTGAATTATATGGCATATATATATATATATTAGGAAAAATGGAAGATTATGGTGTTGTTATGATGAATGATGCAAATGTTAGTGGGAATGGACACGTCAATGTTGAGTTTACGGGTATAAATCATAACTGGCGCAAGAAAAGCATATTCTGGGATTTTCCTTATTGGAAAACACATTTGTTAAGCCATAGCATAGATGTGATCCATGTGCAGAAGAACTTCTTTGACAACATAATGAACACAATTCTAAATGTCCAAGGGAAGACAAAAGCTAATTTGAAGTCCATATTAGACTTGCTGGACATTTGTTCTCGTCCTGAGCTTCACATCAACCTTGATGGAAGTTGTTCAACTCCGACATTTAGATTATCAAAGAATGCACAGGCTGAGTTCTTCGAATGGATATTAGGGTCAAATTCTCCGATGGGTACACTTCTAATATGAGGAATTGTGTTGATATCGGAGAATGCAAGTTCATTGGAATGAAGAGCCATGATTGTCATGTGGTGATGAAACGCCTTCTTCCATTTGCATTTGAGAATCTCCTGCCGAAAGATGTTCACGAAGCCATTGCAGGTATTAATGTAGTAATTTGTGTACAATTTACTTTAATATTCTAATCATTGATTACTTACATGTTTTCTTTGCATTAACAGCGGTTGAGGCTTTCTTCCGTGATATTACAGTTGATGGTTATTCGACATTACAAGCGAATATACCAATGATCCTTTGTGGCTTGGAGAAAATTTTCCCACCATCTTTCTTCGACGTCATGGAACATCTCCCAATTCACCTTTCACATGAAGCATCACTTGGTGGACCGGTCCAATATTGGTGGATGTACCCCTTTGAGAGGTACATATCCCACTTGAAGAAAAAGTGAAAAAGCAAAGCAGAGTCGAGGGTTCTATTGTGGCATAAAACATCAATGAAGAAGCTGAAAATTTTCGCACAATATTACTTTCCAATAGATTTTCCAAAAAAAAAGTCGTAGAACAAGTCGACATGACAACGACGGAGAACATGCGATGTACCCAGCTTATGTTCCAAGCATGTTTTGACAAAATGGATGATTTAGCTGGAAGGATAAGAGTCGCTGACTTACATCCGAGAAGTGGAACCATTTACATATGTATATCCTTACTAACGGTGAGGATATGCTCGAGTATGAAAGGTACAATTTCAATACTTTAAACATCTTAAACTTTTTATTATACATATAGTTTATATAACTTGTGATTATTTCAAATTTTGTAGGTTATACAAGGCAGTCGTCCGTGGTCATTTCCCGATAAATCTGAAATATTATGTAAGTGATTGATTTTATTCAATTATAAGTAATATATTTTGCAAAATTATAACTTTTAATCTATATGTAAATATAGGTTGTAGAGGATACATCTAACGGTCGAACATTTCCAACTTGGTTGGTCGATATCGCAAGAGGGCCAAACAACATTACTACGTCATACTCAAGGTATTGCGCGAGGGGATTCGCTTTTAAGGTTAACACCTTAGATAGAGATAGGATGACCTTAGATCATGGTATATCGTCGTCTTCCAGAGATTTTGTGTACTACGGTATTCTTCGAGAGATATTGGAGGTCCAGTACCCAGGGATATTGAACTTGAGATGTGTTTTCTTCATGTGTAATTGGTATGATCCAACGGATGGTAGAGATGTTAGAGTAGACAAGGTTTGCGTGACTTCGATAAACTCCCGTAGAAAACTTGGAAAATACGATCCTTTCATTCTCGCCATACAAGCGGATCATGTATAATCTTGGGTGTTTACTGAATTCACATAAATAATATATTATATGTAGCTAACATAATATTTACGAATGTTGCAGGTCTCTTACATTATGTACCCACGCATTAGGAATCAGAGCGATCCTTGGGTAACTGTGACGCAAGTAAATCCTCGACATATGATAGAAGGCATTATAGAGCGTGAACCCCTACAACCCTTGGGTAATGGTTCTTTAGCTGAGATTCAACCTTCTCTAGACGTTAATCTAGTGGTGGATTTCATAATGTTTGGCTATTTGAACGCCGATATACATGACGTAGATGATTAGTCTGGTGACGAATTTGAAGATAATGCGAATTCTGATCCATCAGATTATTCATTGACTTTCGATTAGATTTTTATGTTTTTTCAATATGTATGAACAATTTGAAATGTATTCCTTTTATCTATATTATGAAATAATATGATTATGTATATTTGCATTTTTTTTAAAAAATTGCCATTTAGTAGAAACATACAAAAAATTACTAGTCAAAATATGTCAAATATATATATGCATTTATTAAACGTGTATGTATATATAAACACACATACAAATATAAATATTTATATTTATATATATATATATGCATATACATATGTTTAATATATATATATATTAGTATTTCCTGACAGACGTCCAGGATCCGTCAGGAATTTTCCTGACGGATCCTGGACGTCCATCAACAATCCGTCAGAAAATACTAGTTTAGGGTTTAAATCCATAATTGCTAAATGAACATAAAAATTAATGTTAACAAGAATTCTAACATTAATAATGAATGAGTTATTCATGTTTCAATCTCAGAAATGAATTTCATAAAAATTTACCAGAACATGTTTCATACTCTAAAGTGTTTGTAATGATATATGATCTTAAACCCCAAAGTTTAAAAACGCAAGACGTACATATACGAATTGTCATTTGAATGTAGTTACTAACACTGTATGGACATGAATTCCTAATCATTCATGTAAATGATTAACACTTATCATTAGTATCCAAACCCTAAACCCTAAATCAAACCCTAAACCCTATATTGTGTTTCCTGACAGATTTCTGAAGGATGTAGGGTTATCCGTCAGGAATATGTCAGTATACCGTAAGTAATTATTGTATTTTGGCGCGTTTCAGATTATAAAAAATTGAAACTATGCGAAAATTCAATTTTTTCATTCCCTACGTATTCCTGATGGATATATTCTTTAGGAATTTCAGTATCAAAACAAAACCAGACTCTTCTTCTTCCTCATTACAATGCGAGACTAAAAAGGCGATTTGGGCTATTTCAACCCATTTCCAAGCAAATCTTCATCAAATCTTCATCCCAAACTTATCCATGGGTGATCCAAGGTATGTTTGATGTTTTTAAGTAGTTTTAGGGTTATTTGATTGATTTTGGTATATATTAGAGTTTTGGGGATTTTGAGAAATTAAGGTTTATGTTTTTGTTTAGGGATTGATTTGGATGTTGTTGTGTATGATTAGGTTTTGATTTTTGATTGTGTCGAGTTTAATATAGAGTTTGATTATAGTTTTGAATGTGGGTTTGATTATGGTTTTGAATGTTGTTTGTGTTTAGAAATTAGGATGTTGTTAGTGTTTAGGAATTGATTTAGTTGTGTGTTTTTTAAAAATGTGGATTTTAGGGCTTAGGGTTTGATTAAAGTTTGATTAAGGTTTTGAATATAATTTATGATTGATTTATGATTAGTTGTATGTTTTTATAAAAATGTGGATTTTAGGGTTATTGAAATTTATTGAAATTTTAAGTTATTGAATTTTTTTGAAATTTTAATTTTATATCAATTTTAAGTATTATTATATTAATTATGTTTATAATTATTAAACTTAAAAATTAAACTTATAAGATTTATTATAATTGTAAGTAATATTATCAATTTTAATTATTATTACAATACATATATTTATAATAATTATAATTACAAATTTTACTTATAAATTTTCAATTTAGAATTATTATTTTAAATTTTATTTATCATTATTATTGAAATTATTATTTAACATTTTTATAATTTATAACTTGTATAATTAAAAAAATATATTGACCGTGCTTTCAGTTCTTACGGTCGGTTTAGAACTCCGCCGGAGATTGGCCGGTCATCGGGACTTTCGGAAAAGTCCTCTACTGGTACTCGGATGCCTGAGACGCAGGCACTTGAAGGACATATGCATCCCTAAGAGCAGATGTCTATAGAGGATCTCTTAGTTCAATCTGGATGGGAGAGATTGCCGCGACTACACCCGTCTGCACGTGACTGCACGACGTGGTTCCTACAGTCGGACAATGGCATCACAAAGTGCATCAAGAAAATGATGCAAAAACTTCTCAAAGTGGCTTACCGTACATTTAGGGATATGCCACCCGCAGACCAGGAGTACTGGTTTTACTGCTTCGCGGTAAGAATTACATAAATTATATCAATTTACCAACAAACCAAATTTATATGTAGTTACTAAAATTAAATGTCTAAACTTTATAACTCGAGTACAACTGGGCACCTTAAATGACCCTCATAAACTTTCAACTTTATATCAAAGTGCCTGATGAAGTCTTCGAGGGCTTCCTAAAATATTGGGAGGACGAGAAGACCAAAGAAAAGTCGACGATGAATAAGCAGTACTAGATGAGTACCCGAGATGGCAAGGGGATAGCGACTACGAACACCGGTTCGAAGAATGCGGTTACTCAGGCCAATTAGATCCTCTAGCATCTCAACGAACCTCAGATACGCCTTCTTCAGGAGATTGTGAATCTCAATGAACCTCATGATGCACTTAGTCATGTCGTTGTCCGATGGGATGAACCATGTCACCCCATCTTGCAAAAGCATATCCAGAAGTGGTAACCCCTCCAGCCTAGGTTGCACTAATAAGACCTCCAGTAGACTATGCATTGGAGGAATCAGATGCACCGAATTATGAGGAACTAGAAACTGAGGTTTCAGAATATGAGTAACCGGCTGAGAAGAAGGTGGGATGGGAGGGGGACCCAAACTCGACCCTTCTGATCCGCTAGCAGTACCGGCACCTGACACATAATATAAATCATAATAACTTAAATTACGGTAAGTTTAATTAACGTTAGTATATATCAATTTTATTATTTTGTATATAATATTATAATTAACATTATGAATATAATTATTCATTTAATATAATCATACATTTAATGTAGAACTAAAATTTAATAATATAAACATAATCAATATTAAAGCTAATTCTTAAAATTCATAACCATCCCTAAATTTTTAATATTTACATTAACAATCCTAAATCATATAACATTATTTATTTATAAATTTCTAAAACTTAAAAAAGACCCTAAAACAACCTTAAATTTAAAAAATAAAAAACCTTAAATATAAAAATTTACAAAACTCATAAAAACCCTAACTATCAAAATATTATTAAAAACAACCATATAAATTCAAAAATCATTTTAGAATCCCAAACATTTAAAATTATCAAAACAACCCTAAAACCTTCCAAATCTTTTATTTTCATCAAATTTCAACAATATACAAATTATAACAACCTAAAAAAACTCAATCAATACTTAATTTAACTATCCTAAACCATGAGTGTATAGACTTATAAATTATTATTATTGTATAAGTGTTCCATTTTACAAGTTTATAAATAAGGTAAAAAATATTTTACAAAATATTTAGGGGTTTATATTATTGACAAGTTATTAATTACCCGTCAATTCGTCAGTTATCTTAGTTTGGGGTTTTATTTTTAAGTTCATAAACTTATAAATTTAAAAGTTTATAAACCCAATCCGTCAGTAACTAGGTTTTATTATTTTAATTATATATATGTTTATAAATTTATAAGTTTATAAAATTTATAAGTTTTTATTTTTTATATGTTTACTTATTAATAAATATGTTATAAGTTTAAAATTCTTAATTATAGTTTAGTGTTTATAATTTTAAATAAGTTGTTGTGTTCACTCATAAAACTTGTTTTAACATTAAAAAACCCCAGAAATATAACATAAAATAATGTCAATAATACACATAAATTGTCCGATCTACTCAAAGGAAGAGGAATAATCTAATAGTGAGGAATCTGTATTTTCTTCAAATTCGTCACCCGAGGCATTGTTTACGTCATGTAACCCAACATTGACATCACCGAACACTGTGAAATCAACTACAAGATTGACATCCATAGAAGATGGTATCAGAGATAGTAAACCATCCCCAATTTGGTGTAGAGGGTCATGTTGTGAAACCCTTCTGTCATACTTCTATGATTTATCTGCGTGGCCGTTAACTAAAGATCGTTTCGATTCATCATGCATGGGAAATAAATGTAAGATATCTGCATATAAGTTGATAACTCTATAAATATGTTATAGAAGATTATATCACATGTTAAGAAAAAATTATACCTAATCCACTTGTGGAGCGAGAAAGAAGGGATCGTATGTTTCCAGTTTTCTTCGCGAATGTATCAAAGTGACACCGAGTTTCTCTAGTTTGACACCCTTATCATCAGTTGGATCATACCAATCACACATGAAGACAACACTTCACAAGTTCAATATCCCTAGAAATTGGACCTCCAATATCTCTCGAAGAAGTCCATAGTACACAACATCTCCTTAATTGGACGATATACCATGGTCCAAAATCGTCCTTCCAGTATCTGACTGGTGAACCTTAAAGACGAGTCCTCTCGTGCAGTGCCATGGGTAGGACGCAACATTGTTGTTCGGCCCATTCATGAGTTCAAGCAACCAAGATGGAAATATGCGACCATTGGGTGTTTCGCTTCTAACCTATATATGTAAACGTTAGAAATAAACAAAAAATAAAAATATACATTTAATTACATTATCTCGAACACTTACAAAATGTGGTAGCCAGTTTTGGAAATAAATTTTTTTATAAGCTTGCAATTCTTCTTCATATTTATCATAGAAGTAACCACTGATAAATGCAATGTATATCCTACATAGTTGTAAGATGTACAAGTTATGTAAACTATATATAATTAAAACTTCGTAAAATTAATGTGTATATGTTTACCTTTAAAACTCCAATATTTCTTCACAATTAGTGAGGATATACATATGTATATGTTTCCACTCATGTTGTGTAAGCTGACGAGTCTTCCTTTTTCCGTTAAGTTGTCAAATTTGCTGAAAAACGCTTGGGACATAAACAAGATACATAGCATGTTGGCCACCATCATCATGTCGAGTTTTTCTACGGCTCTTTGTCTGGAAATTTCTTGGAAAATAATACTCTGCAAAATTTGCATCCTCTTCATTGATGCTATGTGCGACAATAGAACCCTCAACTTTGGCAAGAGTTTTGACCTTCTTCTTCAAGTGGAATGTGTACCTCTCAAAGGGATATATCGACCGATAATGAACCGGTCCACCTAGTGATGCTTCACGAGGAAGGTAAATCGAAAGATGTTCCATAACATCGATGAATGGCGGTGGGAACATTTTCTCAAAATTGCAAAGGATCATCAGTATATTATCCTGTAAAGTGGCAATACTGTCAACGGTAAATGTCCTACGACTAATATCACAGAAGAAAGCATCAACCGATGTAAATGCAACAAACCATATAAGTATTAGATAATTACAACATACAACTAAATTTACACAAATGACTAAATTAATACCTACAATGGCGCCGTGGACATCTTTTGGAAGGAGATGTGTAAATGCAAATGGGAGAAGGTGTTGCATAACTACATGACAATCATGGATCTTCATTCCAATGAACTTTCTTTCTCTGATGTCAACACAATTCCTCAGATTAGATGTGTATCTATCAGAGAATTTGACCCTATGAATAATCCAGTCGAAGAACTCATCCTTAGTTAATCTAAACGCTGGAATTGGACATGTTCCATCTTCCGTGAGGTGAAGCTTAGGTCGAGAACAAAAATCTGGCAAGTCTAATCTAGACTTCAATTTTTTTTCGTCTTCCCTTGGACATCTAGAACAGTGTTCATTTTATTTTCAAAAACGTTCTTCTCAATATGCACCACATCTAGGTTATGTCTCAACAATGATTTTCCCAATGAGGTAAATCTCATAATATGCTTTTCTTCTGCCAATTATGATGTTCTTCTACAAGCTCAACATTGACATGTCTATTCCCACCAAAATTAGCATCATTTGTCCTTTCAACACCAAAATATTTCATTAGAGTTAATAGATCTATGCCATCTAATTTAGGTAGTGGACCTTCACCACATTTCTTCTTCGTGAATAATGTAGTTGATCGATGATGACTCTGAATTTTCATGGATTTTACATATCAATTAACATCAATTCCGAGGTCTAAAAGCGTGCATACATCACATTTATGGTTTATTTCAGTAAGTTTAGGATTTTTAGGACTTTTGCATTAGAATTTTCATATGCACGCATTTTGGAGATTTTTCAGGACTTTCAGGAGTTTTCGGGAAGGATTTGTGAGATTTCAGAAAAGCAGCACTTAACATTGGATGGAGCAGCACTTAACGCGGAATGGACTGGATCTACCTCAGGACCAAAGCAGGATCGATCCCAACAGCACTTGTAGGATCAATCTCAACACTTGCAGGATCGATCCCACTACCTCTTTTAGATCGATCTTAGATCGATCCCACATCCCTACCTAGATCAATGTGAGATCGATCTCACCTCACCATCTAGATCGATCTGAGATCAATCCCAACACTTGCCAAGATCTATCCCAGCAGACCTCAGATCGATCCCATCTCAAACCAGGATAGATCCCCCTCTCTCATTCAATGTTTTTGGTGAAGTCTCAGACGAAGCTAAGGAAGTGCATGGAAGTGAAGCAAGACTAAGGAGGTAGCAACATGAGATCGATCTCACCTTTGTCTGGATCGATCTCAGGAACTCAATGCCTGGATCGATCCCAACCTCAGACACGCTTTAGATGCATCTCAGTTGGATCGATCTCATGCAAGCGTCTTCAGCTTGGATCGATCACGCACTCACCAACTCGAAGTCAAACACGCTCCAACCCAACCAACTCAAATCCGGATACCACCTGAATCAAGGCCTAAGATCCAAGAAAATAATTAGCATTTTGTCTTTAGTGCGAATTAAGGCTTTTCTCTGAACACTATAAAAGCCCTAATTCGCCTCCATTTGCAAGAGCTTAGTTTTTCTTTCCTTTTTAGGTTTTAGTCTTAGGTTTTATTTTCTTATGTTTTTCTTCATGTTCTTGGTGTAAAAACCAGATTTCTTTCAAGTTCTTAGTTAATCTTATGTTTTTCTTTATCTTTCCTACTTAGCTTTACATTGTTGCATATCTGGTGCATGTTGATTTACGTTTTAAGCTTTAATCTCCTGTTTTATTTTACTGTGTCATTGCTGTTCTTCATTTCTGGGTTTATGTTCTTGGTGTTCTTCATCTGTTTTTTCCAGATCTGCATGTTTACCTTTGAAGTTATGTTTTTTTGTTTCATTTGCTTATACTCCCATGAGTAGTGAGTAGTCATCTAAGTTCCTGAGGATGAGGGTAGACTAGGGTTGATGTTCTGGGTTTAACTTAGTGCCTAAGCTGTTTGATCTTAGATCCCTTCTGCTTCACCTGTTCGTAATGCTGATTGTACTTCTACCTGGAAGGGATTCGAAGACCCGCCGTCCGGACATAGGTGACTTCAGAGATTCGTTTTCCCCTTCTAAGGCATTAGATGTTAGGAAGCTTATTGACTAGAGTAGTAGTTGTTAATGTCTGGTAGGTAGTCACCGTCTATGACAACAGTTGAGTCTGTGATTACTTTGCTTGAGATTGGTTGCCGAGGAATTGAAATTGATTGTATATGTAGTTACTGTCTAGGGCTTAGCTCATTGTATGAGGTATGTTAGATGTTTAGGTAACCCAGGATAGATCCTTAGTCAATTACCATATATCCTCATGAACTGCTTTACATTGCTTGCACCTTTAACTCTCTTTGCATTTACTCTGTTTTTACTTTCAAGTCTTTTATGTTTCTTTCTGTCTTTATGCTTTTTATGTTCATTGCTCTTAGGACCTTTTAGCAACAACAACTTTTAACACTTAGCTTGACTTTAAAGCTTCCATCCCAATCTAGATTGTTTAGTGCATTTCCATTATGGATTGAAGAACCCATCTATACTACAATGATGGGTGATTGATATCCAATAGGCTGAAAAATCCTATTATCAATTTGGCATCGTTGCCATTTGGGATTTGTTACTACATTCTGGATTTTGGATCTTTTCAGATCATGCTTCTTTTTACGTTTTTACTTACTCGTCTACCTTTGTTTGCTTTGTGTTCAGGTACCTGCCTAGCAGTGTATGAACCTGAGAAGCAGAGGACCAACTTACTTGCTTCCACTAGTTGACGACATCAGAGCTCTTGAATGAGAACACTCTCGGGAGAGACGTGAACCCGAACGTTGATAAACACGGATTTCTGCTAATCCTAAGTTTAGCAAATTCCTAAGTTTAATTA
>OVBE01006776.1:0-19343 GCA_900406425.1 Iberis pinnata | reverse complement strand
TGCAATCCTAAAGAACTAAAAAATGATAAGAAATGTTATGTACAAACCATGAAATTCGAGTGTTATCAAAAATAATATCCATCTAATTCATTTGATTCTCACGAGCCTCTAGTAATCAAGAAGCAATTCAAGATATATGCTACATATGTAGTCAGCTTCTTTGATGAGGTTGATGTCTTTTTGCCATGAGCAACATTGTGTTTCTTTGTGCATATGGTCTATTGTACTAATAGGAGAAGGACTAAAGGTCCATTAGCTCAGCCATTTGATTCCCATGATTAGCACATTATGCTCCACAGTCAAGCTAATGACATTAAACAAGCGCTGAGTGGGAGGCAACCCACTATTTGATGTCTTGGATTTTGTGTTTTGGTTTTGAGTCAGTCCAATTTTAGTTTACTAACTTGTTAATTTTCAGTTGTGAGTTCAAAGTGTTTCAAGAAGTTCAGAAAGAGAAGAACTGGTTGGAGGTTTAGATCGATCGATCCGTCCATGGATCGATCGATCCCTGAAGGATGATCATTTGCACAGAATGAGAGATCGATCGATCCGTCTATGTATCGATCGATCCATCATCATTCAGGAGTTACGAAAGCAATAGATCGATCAATCCGTCTATGGACCGATCGATCCAAACGACCAGGAGAGTTACGCAAAAATGGATGGATCGAACCGTCTATGGATTGGTCGATCCATCGATCTTCAGAACCAAAAAAGAGGAGAGATCGATCGTTCTGTCTATGGATCGATCAATGCAAACGGCCAGGAGCTTTACATATTAATAGATCGATCGATCCGTCTATGGATGGATCAATCCATCGATATTCAGAAGCGATAATTCTCTTTCTCAGGTAAGTTCCGACATTTACATTCAACTCATGATTTTTATCATTTATCTTTTAGTCTGGTCTTATTCCTTCTCTTGGATTTATTCTCACACTGGAACGGTGTGAAGTAAGTCTGGGGGAGGGTTTATAGCTACTAACCGTGTTTTGTGTCTTTTTGGATGTTTCATCATTTTGGTGAAAATTTTCAAAATTTCTCGTTTTGATTTAGTCGAGTCTAGTCAAGTCGAAGGAACAATGACCAGAATCTATGATGATTACTAACCTAGTGTGAGTTTAGAATTGATTTCTATTTGATTACTGACTTAGATTAACTATTGCGTTTAGGTTCGGAACCCAATAACTGATTAGTATGCTTTTGAAAGTTCCAATCTTTTGGATTGTTGATGAATTGATGCTGGCGCTAATAGGATATGACTTAAGTTGATCTTAAATTCTCTTGCTTATGGTGTTGGTTATACTTTGAAAAGCTAGGTACTTTGCTCTTCAGTTCTCTGTAAAACCGACAAGTTCTTTCAGTATGATCCGGATCCTTTCTCTCCCTCCCTTCAGAAAAAAACGGTATAGAAAAAGGATTGAGAGCGTGATCTAGAAATCCGTAGTCAATCCCAGAAAAACCGTATGCTAAAAACAAAGAACATAAAAGCGCATAAATGCGAAGAAAAAAAGCTGAAAGAAATAGAAGGAAAAGAAAAAAAAAAGAAGTGAGAAAGGGGGAAAAAGCTCAGGACCAGAAGTCGATTGATGCTCTGTTTGGTATGGGCACTTTAATAGAAAAGGTATCTAAGCAACATTGATCGATACCCCATAGGTAAGAACGCACTATTTGTACTTAATTGAATTTATAGAGCTGGTTGAAATGATTTGATAGTTTGATTGATTTGGGATTTAGAGTAGAAAGTATGTTGTTAGTTAGGTGGCGGTAAACGGTCTATTTGCAGTGGTTGTCTAGGATTATTGTCTTTTAGTTTTTCATTTCTGAACTTGGGGTTGCTGAGATTCTAAGAGTTTGTTTGTGATCATTTTCAAACCTCTTCTCTAGATTTGGTTTTTGCTTTACTCGAGAACAAGCAAAGATCTAAATCTGGAGGAGTTGATATCACTCGATTTTAATGCTTTATAGTTGGTATTTATACTTGTTATTTGGCATTATTCGAGTGTTTTCTGTGTAGTTTTGGCATATTTTCAGTATTTTAGGTGTTTGGGACGTTCTGGAGCAAAAAGATAGACTTTTGCACAAAATGGATGCAAATTGGCATATGCAGATGCATAATCCGTAAGATATGTCAAAATTTTACCAATTCTTGAAGATGTTTCCGTAGATGGATTGAGCTGAAATTTTGACACAAGATATCCACATGAGTTAGCTTTCATATGGAAATGGTTTCAAGTCAATCCATCGGTGCAATAAAAAGAGTGGTCAAGATGTCTCGCATAAGAAGCATGTGCAGGAAGTGTGAAAAGAGATCGATCGATCCCTGCACCCGAGAATCACTAAAAATCATCCTAAATTACAATTATGCCCTCAAAACTTATCAAGACTTTTCCTTATTGGTTTTAATTTAAAGTAAATTAGTCAGAATAACCTAATTTTTTACTTTAATTGCTTATATAACCCTTGGTTGGAGTATGAAAACATGACTAGACTAACCCAATATTTTGATAAAAAATAAAAAAATATTTGATAAAAAGTAAAAAATATTTTAGTTTTTGATAAAACTACAATTTTGCTATTTTAAATTATTTTTACGCCAAAAAATCATAATAATAAAACACCCTAATTAACCTCATATTGTAATCGATCAAAAAAACCCTACAACTCCCTCTTCTCTATGAGCCGCCGTCGCCTCATCCATCACGTTTCTGCTCTGTTGGTAGTTTCTCTGCTTTGTTGGTAGTTTCTCTTTCCCCTTTGGCATGTTGTCGAGATCTAGCTTTCTGTGGCTGTTTTGAAGTCCGGTGGTTTTCAAGGAGCTCGTGTGGTAGTGTTGGTGCCGCCGGTCTTGTGGTTACACTCATCACTTTAAACTGACATGGTTTTCGATGGAGCTCCGGTTTTGTCTCCGTCGCGGTTTAGCCTTCCGTTTGCTTCTGAGTTTCTTGCTTTTTTCTCGGCTTTCAGTTCTAGTCTCTTGCTTTATGATGAGCTAGCCTAGTTTGCTCCGAGTTATGTTGATTCCTTGGTGAGGTTCGTCTCTGTTTTTTCTCATGGCGGTTTTGGTGAAGTTCCTTGTCTTGGTTTGGTGAGGTATGTCTATGTTCTTGCATCAACGTCCAGAAGGTACTTAAATGTTCTTATTTTGTTACTTACACTCTGAAAGTTATCTTTCTTGCTCTAATTTTCATTTTCGTATCCACTCGTTAAGTACACAACAGATGGAATGGAGGTATCAATTCGGATTTGAAGATCGAAAAAAATTGCTAAGATCACTAAATGTGTTTGTTAATCTGTTGGCTCTCAATTCATGCGATGAGCTCAAAGATTTGTGTGTCTGTGTCATCTGTTGTTCTTGTTGTCGTTGGTTTAAGCGTAACCAAGGCTCATTTGATGGATCTTGTTGTATCTGCAAGCTCTCTATTGGAAGATAATATCTATGACTACAAAGATTCATTTGGAAGTCAGTGTCTCATGCCTACTTCATGGAAGATATCAAGTCTTGGATGGTCATTCAGCTGGTCTTCATGTGTTCCTGGATCTGCATTGAAAATCTTTTGGCTTTATCACTTGCTGAGGTACACTACAGAGTAATATAATGTATACCAACAAGAGCCACTCAGATTATTGTTCAATGTATAATATGGTTTGTCTAAAGAAAAAAGTCACTCAGTGAATCTTGCAATATCCTAGCCAATTTACTTTCTCTATAAGGCACTCTTGGAAGGTTATTATTCAGTGAATAAAGATTGGTTAATCTTAAGCACTCTCTTGAAGACGAGTTCCTTCATTTCCTGCCCTTCTATTGTCTTCATTACCTGCTTAATTCCTAAGAATATTTGTTAGTATCATAATCAACTCTCTTCAATGTATTCAAGCAATGGTAACCTGCAAGATCAATCAAATTGATTTTTCAAGTGAGAACTCCATAATTACTCTCTTATGCTATTTATTTGATTATAGATATTTGGTGTGTATTATTCTATATGGTCCCTTATACTTTGTAAAAAGTATTCTATCAATATAGATGGTGAAAATTCTTGATAACCCATAAAGATGGAGTATGAATCAATATTTAGCATATTTCTAATAAATCAATATATAAAAAAATAATAATTAGGATACAACTTTAGCAATTTAATACCAAAATTTAATACATTTCTAATAAATCAATATTTTAAAAATAATAAAATGCTAAAAGTACTAAATAAATCATTAAATAAAACATTGAATAAAAGATGAAGAAAAGCATAAGTCCAAACAAAATTAATATTTTTAGTATTAATGTCCTAAAAGTTATCATAGATACTATAATAATTTTAATTTCTAATTAAATTATTACTTACAATTAAAAAGACTTGAAACAAACATATTAAAAAAATAGGAAACAAACAACTTTGTAATGTAAAAACAAAATTGCATTAAAGAAATAATTCTACAATGTAGAAACAACTCTACAATGGATAAAATTCAAACTTAGAATTTTTTACTAAGTAAACAAATATGTAGAAATAGAGAAACAACTCTGCAATGTAAAAAAAAAAAATATGCAATAGAGAAACAATTTTGCAATAGAGAAACAACTTAGCAATGTAAAAACAGCGGTCAAACTATTCGGTTGACCAAACAAAAAATCTGCATGATTGTATTGCATATTTTTATAAATCTGCATGATTATAAATCTGCAATACAATCACCGCATATTTTCAGAAATCTGCAGTCAAAGGATTTAAAAAAAACTGCAGCGAAAAAATTTGCGGTAACGTGAGGGTCAGATGAGTAAGAAAATAATTTGCGGTAACGTGTGCAAAAAATATGCGGCCATTGCAGATTTATAATAAAATTGCGGCTAAAAGGGTTATTCTAGCAATTTCGGAAACTGATAATTTTGCGGGGACAACAAAAAAAATCTATAGTAAAAAAAAATCTGCACTGTAAATAACTCTGCAATGTACATACAACTATGCGAAAAAAAATCTGCAATGTAAAAAAATCTGTAATGTTATTAAAAAATCAACGACAAAAAATCTGCAAAAGAAAAAATATATGCGGTGACGTAGATGTGACGTAAATATCTGCGACCAAAGAGACAAACAAATATGTGAGAAAAATTGGCGATAACAAAAATATGCAATGCAAAAAAATCTGCAAGAAACAAATATGCGAAAAAGAATCTGCAACACAAAATATCTGCAATACAAAATTTCGCAGATTTTTTTCCCTTTAGAAAAAACGGTGGCATTTTCGTAAAAACTGGAGAACTTTCTTTCTCTCTCATTTATTTATTTTTTCCAGATTTTTTGTTTGTTTGTTCATGACCGAGGGGTAGAATCGAGTTTAACGAAAATTGAGTTATCTCTAGCAATTAAATAAAATGTCAAGTTACCTCAGCAATTAGTATAAATAACTAGGTCAAGTAAGCAATTTTGCCTTTATTTTATTTCTCCTTATTTTTAGCACTATATAAGCCTTATGTTTAGTTTTTATTTTAGAAAACATGGCTTAATTTTATTTCTTGAGAGCTTTTACAGAGAGACAAATTCCAATTTTTGGAGAAGAATTCTGAAATCTTTTCTTTTTAATATATTAATTTGGTTCTTGAATGTGTTCTTCTCTGATTATGATTTGTATTTGCTTTTCTATATCTGAGTAGTTCACTTGTTTGGTTTTATGGGTTTCCCAGGGAAAATAGGATTTGTTAGTTAGGGTTTAACACAAAGGATTTAAATTGTTAGGTTCTTAGTCTAGATTTATTCTTAATTCTTGAATTAAACTTGGCCATTTAATTCATTGATATTAGGTTAATAAACACAAAGAGATTTTGTTTAGAGATCTGACCTAGTGTAGATGAATAGGTGTATCTGCTTGCGGGAGTATTGTCTTTGATGCTTATGAACATATCCCATTTCGTTCAACATGACTTCTTCTTTCACGTTAATGATGTGATCTTTGCCGGACATAACAACCTTGACAGAAAAAGGAAGGCCGCATAAAGGGCCCACGGCGGAAAAACCATAAAAGGCCAAAAGAAAAAAAGGAGGAGAAAGAACTTAGAGAGAAGGGAGAACAAAATTTTTATTTGAGAAAAATGAAGAAAGGAATGAGGAGAATACGAAGGGACGCATTATTTATAAATGCTGACGTGGAAGCCGAAGAGTCTTCAAAGAAGAACATCTCGAAGCGTGAGTCCATGTGGCGCGATACTACTCGGAGGAATGCGAATAAGCAAAAGGCCATTTCCAACAAACTTCTATCTGAATTCCTTCAAGGCCTCGTCGACCACCTCAGTCGCCAAAACAAATCGCCTCGTCGACCTGGAGGGGCTAAATGTTGGGCCTGGGTTAACACCCACCAAAAGCCCATCAGGAATCGAGCCCGAATTTTCTAAAGAAAGCAGGACCCGTACCCGGTAGTCAAGACGAGCTAAATACCACCCTCGACTAAGGCACGCAGACCCTCCAGTTCAGGATCCGCTTGTTTGAGTAACCTACTTTCTATAAATAGAAATCATGTTCCCCACTTAAAAGTGGGAGGGGGGGGGGAATACGGAGAAGGTCGGGAACAATGTACAAAAGACTTCCGGTAGAAAGAACGTTACTTAATCTCTTCTACTCTCTAAGTCGCCTCGTCGACCTCTCAAGAATCTCTTCTACTCTCTAAGTCGCCTCCTCAACCTCTCAAGAATCTTTTCTCTCTAAGTCGCCTCGTCGACCTCTCAAGAATCTCTTCTACTCTTTAAGTCGCTTCCTCAACCTCTCAAGAATCTCTTCTACTCCCCGAAGATCTGGCATGTCAAGACCTCTTCGCTCTGAAGATCTGGCTCGTACAGACCCTTCTGCCTTGAAGATTTGGCTCGTTGATACCCCTCTGCTCTGAAGATCTGCCTCGTCAAGACCCTTATGCCCTGAAGATCTGGCTTGTCGAGACCCCTCTACTCTGAAGATCAGGCTTGTCAAGACCCTTCTGCCCTGAAGATCTGGCTCGTCGAGACCCCTCTGCTTTGAAGATCCGGCTTGTCAAGACCTCTCCGCTCTGAAGATATGGCCCGTCAAGACCTCTCTGCTCTGAAGATCTGGCTCGTCAAGACCTCGCTACTCTGAAGATTTGGCTCGTCAAGACCCTCCCGATTTAAAAATCAGCATATCAAGACCCTCCATCTGCTAAAAGACTGCTTTGTCATCAAAAAACACATCAAAGCTTCATCTCAAATATAGATTCACCCGTAACAAGACCACAACCACGTCTAAAATCGAGTGACCATTCAATTCTGTCATCAGAGGTGTTCGGAAAACTAAACCAAAAAGTCACCTAAGAACGGCAAGACCATATCAAAGCAAGAAAAGTGTGTGGCCGGATCAACATTGATCTAACTATGTTCACCATAAACTCTCTCTGATAATAATGGCAATACATTTTTATTTACTATTGATATTGATTTCATATAATTAGTATATTATTGCCTATAACTTTTGAAGGTCTCATACATCCAATACCAAACGGTGAATATATGTGAGATCTTCCGTTTAGAAGCTATTCCTTGCTTTCTAGGTATCTACATCAGCTCTTCAAACTCCTATAATAAATTGTCACGCAACCTATTATCTACAAAATCGTCGATACACAATATCTCAGAAGCTTTGTCGTATCGGTCACTGCAGGCACCTTCTTAACAAGAGACTTAGGGAGATCAAGATCATCTTGAGAACATCTTTGTTGAGAATAAACGTTAACAAAATTGCCATGGGTTTGAAAACAGACCGTGCAAACCCTTGACCACTCTCAAAGATGTAACCTGAAACATGTTTTACCGCATCGACAAGAGAGTAATACACATCTTAAGGGTAATTGCCAGGACTTGGCTTGTCGTGTAGGAACATAATATCGAACGTGAAGAGCTCCTGGTTTAGAGGCCAATCATGAGTTGGTCTCACAGATGACCTGCAGTATATGAGAATTTGAAACATTGATAAAACACAAAAGCTTAACCCCATATATATCTCATTTGGCTTAGTTGTATTTATGAGAAGCTTACCGTTTCTATCAGCACCAAAATCTATAAACAACATTATATTCACATGGTAAGAAGGTGAAGCAGAGATGAATAATTGCTAAAGTTGTGGGAAATTTGTCAATTACATACTTCTGCAGCTCTTTGAACTGTCAATACACAGAAAGTTAACACTTTTGAGTTTTGCGTACAGACACTTGAACTATGGATAATGAAAGCAAAATAATAATGCAAAAAATCAGTAGATAGCTCTTGACAACGTTTAACTTTTTAAATAAAGATATAGGGTTGTAAAGTGTGAGACAATGTAAAGTATCTGTTTGATACAATATTGTAGGATACATATATATTGCGATTAACTTAACATATTGTTAATACCATATAATGTAAACTTCCTAATCCAAATCTAACACATATGAAAATATGTTATAATACTAATATATAGATCTTCGTCTCCAAGTCTTTCCATTTAGGCTTCACGGGCTTCACTTTGTAATGGGCTTGCAAGTTACATATCTTGCTTACCAAGATATCTCTAATACTCCCCCGCACGACAAAGGTGGGACGCAAATGCAAACTATGCAATCACAAAACGGAACATCTATGTCGTGGACAACTTGTCGAGGAAGGAAAAAAAATCGGCATACTCCTCCGGGTATAAACTTCAATCTTGAACAGAGGGATGAAACTTCAACTCGTCTTTAGTCTTTAAAAGTAACATTGGAAATAACAACATCCCATGGGCGAAAACCATGCAGCTCCACAAACAATTGTCCAATTTTGGACAGTCCATAAATCGGACTAAAAACGAACTAAAAACATGAGTGTTCTAAAAAACCTCCCCCGATTTCTTAAATAAGTAGAAAGAAGAAAACCTTGATAAGTTTGCATAAATCCCATAACAAAATAAATTTAAGTAACAATTATAATTTGAAACTTGAATAATACGTAAAGTAAAGAAAAGAAACCCTCAATAGAATTTAACTAATGAAGAAAAAAAAACGTGGATACAAGATCCACTTATTGTTGGCTACATCATCATCTGGATCGTCATCGTCTCCGTCTTCATCCTCGACGGCAGACATCTTTTCAATCAATGCGGAAATTTTTAATTTCGATACACAAGAACCGAAAGCTCTGATACCATGTAAAGTGTGAGACAATATAAAGTATCTGTTTGATACAATATCGTAGGATACATATATATAGCGATTAACTTAACATATTGTTAATACCATATAATGTAAACTTCCTTATCCAAATCTAACACATATGGAAATATGTTATATTACTAATATATAGATCTTCGTCTCTAAGTCTTTCCATTTAGGCTTCACGGGCTTCACTTTGTAATGGGCTTGCAAGATACACATCTTGCTTACCAAGATATCTCTAATAAGGGTAGACTGTGGCATATCATGTTACCTTGACCATATAGCTCCTTTCGTTTCACTTGCTCTTCGCTGTACTTTTTTTTAGATCCTCACACTGTGTAACTGTTTTATATTCAAGGACAATTCAGAAGATATCGTAGGGCGTAAGAAGAATAATCTCATAGCAGGTTCATTGGAGAAACTCTTCATAGTTTCTTAAGTAATTTTTAATTTTATATATATATATATATTATACACTTAAGAAACTCCAACAAGAGTTTATTGTTTTTGTCTTCCATTGGTAGAACCCGAGGGGTTCTCAATTAAAAAAATTTTAAATCATAAAATATTATTTTATTGAAAAGTGATAAATTTTTGAAGTTCGGTTCGGTTTTTCAGTTTTGAAGTTCGGTTTTCTCGGTTCGAAAATCTTAATTTCGGTTAAATTTTCGGGTTTCAGCCTTTTTCCGATTTTTTTGGTTTATTTTCGGTTTTTCAATTTGTTTAGTTAATTTTAGCAAGTTCGGTTCGGTTTGGTTAATTTAGTATAAAAAAATTTTGCCGAACCGAACCGAAAACTGAACTAAAATAAAATGGTGCCGAATTGAACCGAACTAATTGAATAAACTGAACCGAACTAAATCGGTTCGGTTTGGTTTATTCGATTCGGTTTAAATGTCCACCCCTAAGAAAAAAATTAAAACGACCAAGCTAATCGCAACCCGACACGTAGGCGGCTCTTATGTGGTCTTAAAATACTTAGCTAAGGACCGGCTCTTGTATTATCTTAATTAAAATATTTATTTTTTTCCTTAATACATTTAAAATACACCTAAAAACTAGGTAAGAGCTTCCAATGAAAATGCTCTCATAAGTAACATGTGGCATCAATTTAGTAGCTTGATTGGAAGAAATATTAGCTGATGTGGACAAGAGAGGATCTAGAGAGGGGTTCTCACTATAACAATAATATTAAAAAATTTAAAAAAAGAGAGAAAGAGTGAGAGATGGTTCTCAAATCTCTTATTTGAGATATGGATCTCAAATTTTTTTAAAGAGAATTTTGAGAGAGAAGTATTTTTTAAGAGAGAAGAAGAAGAAATCTTAAAATACTAATATACTTCTTTTTTGAGAAACTATAAGCATCATCCACCATTGGAAATGCTCTGAAGCTAGAATGATGTATTTTTATGTAGTATAGATTTAGAGATTATATTTTCTATATACAATTTTTCAGACAAATTATTTATTGTTTTTATTTTAGTTATTTTTATGCTTGTGTAGACAAATGTTTATCATCCAGTTGATTTTTTTATTATCCGATATGTTTCTCTAATTGTTTGATATTGGTTTGTATAGATCACAAAAATCAAACTTAACTACAAATTGACTTTGACTACGAACTTGATTCTATACTTCAAAGCTTTGAACAATATTTGGAAAAATAAAACTAAGAAGTGAGTTTGTTACTGCTTTTGATTCTCTTTTTACTTTTTGATTTTAATTACTTTGTCATCATTGTTTTCCCAGACTTCTTCGATGGAGAGAACAACCCATAGTTGCCTTGGAGAAAATCTTAGCATTGGTTGAACATTCAGACTCATATAATACATATATAAGTATATTTGTTCACCTTGTTTACTTCATCCTCAAAACTAAATAACTAATGCATCTTTTATTTAGTTTTGGAACAATGTTTTCTTAACTTCATACTCATTGTTGTGCAGGGGCGAACCCACATGAATGAATAAGGAGTCATATGACACCCTTAAAATATATATTTTTAAGAAATTAATATGTAACATTTTGGAAAAGTAGTAACATAATTAACAAATTTTGGACTAATGACACATTTTTATCTATGTTTTATATTCATAATTGGTTGTTTTAGTAATTACACTATATATAAATTTCATGTTTTTAATTATCTAATAATATTTTGTTATGTATAAAAAAATAAAAATAACCCCAATAAAATAAAATTCTAGATCTGCCACTGCTCTTGTAGGCTTGTAGCATACAATATTTCATGCAAAAACGAACCGTAGCATTGAATAACAAAGTTATCACCTCCCACAAGACCTTCATAAAATAATTTTAAAATAACCTCTACAAATATATTTCAAATTCTATAAACTAATTTTCTTCATTAACTTAATGTGAGAATTATTTTGTGTAGGCAAAACCTTGATGTACAAGAATGTGTTCGGTCTCTAGAGCATTTTTGTACTTGTTATTAAAAAAAATAAAAGAAGTATTAATAGAATATACAATACACATCAAATCTAACACTATATAAAAGAAGAATTCTAAGCATTTTTAAGGTGTCCACGTCAACATAAAGTTCAACCAATTAGAGTACTATAGCTATCATTCAAAAATTGTTGTGTTAATGCCACGTCATCCATTATATTTTCACTTGAAACCGACGACGATTCCTTCTCTATAACCTTCAACCTTCTCTCTTTAATGCCAAATTGTTCCTTCATCTTTCCTTCTGTCTAACTATCTTCACTCTTACAATAAATTCTACAAGTTTTCTTTCTATAAATTTTCCGTCTTATTCTTTCATCTTCTAATTGAGGCTTCTTCTTTCCATCTGGATCGAATTGAGAGTGGTTTTTGTGTGTATACGTGCTTCGTCATGATTCATCGTCATAGCGCTCGATTTGAAGTTTTATGATGATGTGACGAGATTTACTTATATAATGCATTCATGGAGAGGTTGGACCCATTGTCTCCTTTAGGTTAGTTTTCTTCTAAAGCTTATTACTCTTGAATTCAGGTCAAATCAATTGTTATAGGATTTTACAACAACAAAAAAAACATCTTTCTTCAAACTAGCAGAGAAGCTTTTAAAAAGTTATGAATTTGTTTTTCTTGTTGATCGACACTTTTTGTGATCAATCTTGATGTTTGCTTTCTTGATTCAGGTTGGTTATCGATAGAGAAACCGGTAAATGAAAATGCTACGAATTTGTAAGTATAAGGGTGAAGAAACATAATTGAGTGCTTGTCGTAATCTCCAGTATTACGAAATTAAGAGTTGATTTTATCGAGAATGACAAAGAAAATGAAAAAACTTGTGATCAGATTACTTCTTCTACATTTTTTTAGATTTCAACATGAAATGTTGGATGGTTTTAATGTCTGAACTTTCATTTCAATAAGTTATGACTAAAGGTGCTGTTGATTTGGATTTCAGGGCTAATGAGGACCTGGTTTGTCACTTGCTAGTGGTATGTTTTGTTTCAATCTTACAAACTTTACTGACCACAATTTTCTTTTGATAAACAAAACTTATTGCTGTTTTTATTTTCTCTCGGGACTGGTCAATGAAAGAATCGCAAAAGCAAGTTGGAGGGCCTGGTGATTCAAATATGCATAAGACGGTTGATATCTACCTTGCTATAACAACTGCATCAGTTCCTTTTAGAACTGGTGATGTTCGAAGAACAAGAATCTAGAAGGAGAAACAGTGGAGAAAAATCCTTATTCGAAAGCAAAGGAGGCTATTCCCGATGAGATTCGCTAATGAATTGGAATGTCATATGATGCAACTCTTCACCGAGATCAAAGTCCTACTTCACAAACTATGGTGTACTTCTAGCTCCAGAGAAACCCATTCCTCCGCCTCCTCCGGTGAGTAACGAAACCCTTTTTCACTCTTAATTTGTTTTAGATTCATTGTCCTTCTTCTCCGTTCTCGCTTGCTATGTATCAGTCATGGTTTCTTCTTTTTGGTTTTGCATTTCTGAAACTTTTGAGAATGGAAGAGAAAGTTCACTTTTGAACAACTATTTACAAGAACATTAGTTAGGAAGCTGTTTGTTCAATGATCTAGAGAATACATATGCTTCTAATTGACATGAAAATTAGTAAACTCAAAGAGACATGCAACCATTAGCTATTGACATAAAAGTCTCACGTGACCAAATTTGCTTTTGTGATGATCAAATCATGTATGCAACTTGCCTATAGCATTACAGAATAGGTCTTCTTCCTTTTGTATTGGCTTAGTTCAAAGTTCTCTTACTTGGTAGTCTAACGTTTACCTGTTAATCTCATCAGCAACAGTTTTCAATTTATGTGGTCTAGTTATTGAAGACGAGAGTGAAGCTATTTGATAGAAAGACCATGTTTACATAGTCTTTAAACGTAACATCCTCTGTATAGAACAAGTGATCAAAGATTTTAGAAGGAATAAGTATTTTGAGGAATGCAAATTTGAAAACTAAAATAAAAATACTTTTATTAAAATATAAAAATTATTAATCCAGAGAAAAGTGTATATAAAAAAATCAAAGAAAAAGTATGAACTTAAAACATGTTTCAATCGAGTGAATATAAGTTATACAAATTTTTAAGATCTACATTTATGTTGTTGACAAAAAAAAAATCTACATTTATGTTATATCACATAGCTTTGAGATCACATGCATTTTAGAATTTTATGAGGACGTCACAAACTCACCTCAAATACAATACCTGATATTGAAATAATTGAACCCAAAAATACAATCCAATACAAGATATTTATCCAAAACACAGCAATCGATTCTACATTTTTGCATCTTGAAAAATATGATAGATGTAAAACTAATATAATATAAAACCCGCGTGTAGCGCGGAATAATCCCTAATATAATATAACACAAAAAATACTTTCCCTGTGTATAGTGCGGGTTAGTAACTGGTTTATATGTAAACCTTCTCACTATTGTCTGCTCATCATTTCCTGATCTGTGTTTTTTTTACTCTCAAAATTTTCTCTCTTTTTTATATCTTATCAAATAAACTTCATTTAGTACAAAACCATGTTGTAAATTGTTTTAACTTTTAGCTATAGTCATTTATGGATTTAGTAATGATTCTCTTTTAATAAAAACAAAGAATAGAAAAATTATTATAGATGACCATCACATTTCTGTCTTTAACTGCATTTTAAATTGTAAACCGAAAACTAAATTCCCAATCAATATACCATTTTAAATGATACATAGTTACAAAAAATTATAGTATTTTAACTGTTTTTAAAAAATTCACATATATATAAAAACAATTAAATTTTTCGTTTCGCTCCTATTAATGCAATATATCATTTAATTTGTTATTAATGAGCTAAATATATAAACTGGAATTTTCAGAAAGCATCCGAACTGAAACTTTAAATTGCCTTTTAAATAAAATAAAAATAAATTATAAAACCACATTTAATTTGAAACAGAGAAAGTAACAAATAGTGCAAACAATTACTGTATTTCACACCAAAGGTTTTTTATTTAATAAACTTCAAAATGATTCCTTTTATAACATGTCTCTTTATAATATATATGGGTTAAACAAAGAATGTGGAGAGAAGACAATGGATCAGTTTCGTCTCCAAAATTTCTTTTTGAAATCTTTTCTCCTTTCTGGAGAATGTTCAAGTATCGAATATACATATATAATATGTATTGATAATATGATTTTCGATAGGATTAGGTTAAAGAACTCTCTTTTTTATTAATTTAAGTAAACTCTCTTAAAAACTGAAGTCTCAAAACCCTTAGAGGATATCACACTTTCTGTATATAGATTCATAAATTCATAAATTCCTAAACCTAGATGAATTCCTTAATTCATAACAAATAGGATAATACTATACTTTTAGATAACTCCTAAAATATATGTATATGTATATTTAGATATCTCCTAAATATACTCATGAATCTTATATTTCCCTTTTCTTCTACTTCAAGAAAATGTCAACATTCTCCCTCTTAATTTTGAAGTCGACTTCTGACACATTTTGTACTCCGATGAAATCTCTCATTTCTTTGAACTTCATTATCGCCAATGCCTTAGTCAAGATATCAGCCTTTTGTTTGTTTCCTGCAACATGTTGAACCTCCACTTGTTCGTTTTCTATGCACTCTCTTATGTAGTGATATCGTGTATGAGAGCTATTGCCGATTTGTTGTCGATTTTAAGGATCGCCCTTTTTCTCGATCTTCCAATGGCTTCACTCAGCAGTTTTTGAAGCCATATTGCTTGTTTAGCTGCTTTTGTTGCAGCCATAAACTCAGCTTCACAAGATAATAACGCCACAATTTCCTGTTTCTGAGAACACCATGTGATGGAAGAGTCATTCAGATAAAATATATGACCAGTGGTGCTTCTTCCATCATCCATATCCACATTATGACTACTATCTGAATAACCAACTAGATCGATTTTTCCCTTTTGGCCGAAACTAATCCCTAGTGATAGAGTTCCTCGAAGGTACCTCAACACCTGTTTTAGAGCCGCTCCATGTGACTCTTTAAGGTCTTGCATGTATCTTCTAAGAACTCCTACAGAGTAAGAAAGATCAGGTCTAGTGTGTATTAAATACTTTAAACAACCAATTTTCCTTCTATAGTCGGTTTCACATATGCTTTGTTCATCCTTTGCCTTTGAAAACCTCACGCCAGAATCCACAGGTATGTGACACGAGTTGCATTCGAGCATATCAGCCTCTTCTAAGATTCTTCTTGCATATCGCTCCTGCTTGAGCGTTACTCCTTGCTTACTTTGTGCCACTTCGATTCCTAGGTAATAGGTCAATGGTCCGAGATCACTCATATCGAATATTGAAGACATCTTCCGTTTGAAGTTATAAATAACTTCAGTCTTTGAGGTGGTTATTAATAGGTTATCTACATAAACTGCGACAAGGAGAGTACATTCTTTTTCATGTCTTCGATATAATGAGGGTTCTTTTGAACACTTTTTAAATCTCATCTCTTCAAGTACTTTGTTTAGTTTTTCATTCCAAGCTCTAGGTGCTTGTTTTAATCCGTAAAGTGCCTTGTTCAACTTGTATACTTTCTCTTCGCTTCCTTTACTGACAAAACTTTCAGGTTGATTGACATAAACTATTTCTTTTAGTTCATCATGTAAGAAAGCGGTTTTCCATGCATATTCGGCGGCTAGAGAAATAAGAAACCTAACAGTTTCAATTCTTGCAACTGGAGCAAATACTTCCTCATAATCTATTCCATGTTTCTGAACATATCCTTTTAATACTAACCTTGCTTTATACTTATTTATGCTCCCATCCGAATTGCGTTTTATTTTGAAAATCCACTTCAGACCGATAGGTTTGACTCCTTTGGGCATATCAACCAAGCTCCAGGTTTGGTTCTTTTTGATTGAAGACAACTCTTCCTTACAGGCTGACTCCTTTGGGCATATCAACCAAGCTCCAGGTTTGGTTCTTTTTGATTGAAGACAGCTCTTCCTTACAGGCTTTGATCCATACCTCATCCCCCCGAGCTTCTTCAAAGTCGAAAGGTTCCTCATTAATTGCCAAGAGTACCTTCTCACATTCGGCTTCATAGTCCTCTAAAAACTTTGGTCTTGTACTTACTCTTGTTGATCTTCTCAACTCAGATTTATTTGTGGTTTATTCTCTAAGTTCTTCATCATTACTTTCTTTGATGATCTCACTATTAAAAGGAGTATCATCTTGTTCTTCCTTAATGTTTCGATAAAAATGTTCATTGTTGTCTTCTTCTATGTTTTCAAATTCATATTTGAATATTCTCATATCTTCATTCCTATTGAGTTGTTTCATTCCACTTCCAGCTTTCATTCTCGGTGAAAACAACATCCCTACTCACTACAACTTTTTTGCTTGTTGGATCAAATAACCGATAGGCTTTTGATCCGGGTTCGATTATGAGATGTATGAGTATTCTTGACCGATCATCAAGATTTTTTAGATGAGAAGAATTAATCTTGGCAAAAGAAATGCATCCAAAAACACGTATGTGTTCAACGTTTAGCTTCTTCCCTTTGAATACTTCATATGGTGTTTGATTGGGAAGAGTTCTCGTTGATACACGATTGACCAAATATGTTGTATGTCTAATTACTTCTCCCCAGAGATAGTTTGCGACCTGCATATGCTTCATCATGATTCTTGTCATGTTTAAAAGAGTCTTATTTCTTCTTTCAACAACACCGTTTTGTTGTGGAGAATAGGGAGCTGACAAGTGTCTTTGAATCCCAGCTTTATCACAAAAACTTTTAAACTCCTCAGATGTGAATTCACCACCTCTATCTGTTCATAGTGTTTTAATTGTTTTTATTGTCTCTTGTTCGATCATGAGTTTAAAGTTTTTGAACTTTTCAAACGCTTCTCCCTTTTCTTTCAGTAATGCTGTCCACATATAGGGCGAGTTATCATCGATAAGTATGAAGATATACCTATTTTTCCCGGCTGTGGGAGGATAAATAGGTCCACATAGGTCTCAATGTATAAGATCAAGCACTTGTGTAGCCCTAAAATTTGTAGCTTGTGGAAAGGATTTTCTTACTTGTTTCCCGAGTAAACAAGAAGAGCAATGTTCCTTTTCAATAGCAATTTTTGGTACAATTGTGATCATGTCTTTGTTGATCATTCCTTTCATTTCATCGGTGCCTATGTGTACAAAATGAGCATGCCAAGTTGTTGATGTATTCGGTGATGTTGAGAGTTGTAAACATCTTGAATCGATTCTCTTCATTGTAACTTTGTATAACCGATTTCTAGATCTAATAGCTTTTGCGATGAGGTTCCCCTTTTTGTCATGTAGTGTGAGATAATCTTCTCTCATTCTCACATCACAACCTGATTCTGTAGCTTGACCAAGACTAATGATGTTACTTTTAAGATCGGGAATATAGTATACATCGGCCATAAGCTTCTGCTTCCCCTTATTGCTCAAGAAGATAATTACTCCTTTACCTTTTATATCTATCCTTGAGCCATCTCCAAATCTCACCTTTCCAGTAATGGTTTTATCAATAGTTTTAAACCATGATGAGTTCCCAGTCATGTGATTACTTGCTCCATTGTCCAAGTACCACACGTTGACCTTGTCCAAACATGAATCATAATTCTTTGGATTCACATGTTTTTCGTTGAGATACAGAATCTCATTCTTCTTTTCTTTCCCATCGTTGATGCATACTACTTTGTGCATCATGAGTACATCAGCTTTTTTCGTGTCAGTGTCATTATCGATATGAGTTTCTTGTAGTTTAAGTAGTCTGTCGGGACAAGAAGAAGCATAATGACCCATCTTTTCACACCTATAGCATTCAACTTTAGATAGGTCTTTTGTTCCATTGGACCTACCTCTCCCTCTATCTCTGTATGAAGATCGTCCTCCTCGACCTCTTCCTCTATTATCAGAATTAGAGTTGCGGTTTTCTTGTTGTGAATCCATATTCGCATACAACAGCTTGTTTGACTCCTCTTTAATCTCTTCTTCATATGCAACTCTCTCCTCATAAGTCTTTATCCGACCTATAATATCTTCAAAACTTGTTTTGTTTAGGTCCAAAACTTGTTCAAGAGAGGCTACTATGTGAATATACTTCTTTCTCAGCAGGCTTGACATGAACTTCTTTACCATATTAGGTTCTTGAATCTCTATTCCGAGTTCAGCTGCTTTTGATGAGATTTCAGATAATTTCCCAACAAAATCATCAATTTTCTCAGTTTCTTTCATCTTGATCCTGTCAAATTCTTCCATCAGAGTTTGTAATCTAGCTACTTTGACTCTTTCGGCTCCTAGATGTCTTGTCTTCACAGCTTCCCATACTTCTTTTGTTGTGTTGTGATTTCCAACTTGAAGAATAAGTGTCTCCGGGATTGACTCAAACAATAGTCCGATTGCCAAGTCATTCTTGGTTTCGTCGATACCTCCTCCTAATTGACCACACAGTATAATTGGCTACGTTTAACATCAGACATTTAAGAGAAGAGGCTCCTTGTAACACCCCCGTTCCAGTCAACCCTTTTGACTAAAACAAGGTTGTTACGNACGTCTATCACGAAAACTAACTCAGCCGAACCACAGAAATATATTCCGGTCCATTGGGATATAATACCGAGGTTAAACGAGATAATCCCCGAGATAGGAGAGGAAGAAGTTAGGACCGTTGTA
>OVBE01006775.1:0-19344 GCA_900406425.1 Iberis pinnata | reverse complement strand
GATCAGGCCTAGGGTGTTGATGGCGATTTGGAGAAGGTTGATGTCGAGAAAATTTCCGATGAGGAAACGCCTCCTCGGTCCCCTTTGGAAGGCCGTGTCTCGAAGAAGCCGAGGGGTCCTTCCCATATTTCCTTTGAGTATGTGAACTCTAAATCCCTCTTTGACGATGAAGGCGCTTGTGCTGAGCTGGTTTGGCAGATTCCCAGTCGTCGGAGATTTGGCTACCCCTGAGCTCTTTAGATCTTACGCCTGTCTTGGCCTCCAGGTATTTTGATTTTTGTTGCTGATGTGGCCTAGGACTCTTTGTGATATATATNCGCCTGTCTTGGCCTCCAGGTATTTTGATTTTTGTTGCTGATGTGGCCTAGGACTCTTCGTGATATATATATATATTTTCTTTGCAGTTGTTAGGTGTGGGGAACGCGATGGCGACATCCTTAATAATTATTTGGATCGTAAGACCGCCGAGTGTGATGGTTTGAAGGAGGAGCTCGGTGAGGCTCGTGACTTGGTTAAAAAAAGTGATGAGAAAATCATGGTGATGGAGGGGGAGATGACGGGGCTTCGGGAGCAGGTGAAGGTTCTCTCGAAGGCTAATACGAAACTCGTGGAGCTGTCAAAGGAGCAGACTAAAGAATTTCAGGAGGAGCAGGGTCGGCTAAAAGATGAGACTGATTTTCTCAAGGAGAAGCTGGGGATCGTGGAGAAGAAGTTGAGTGAAGAACGTCAAGACCGAGATAGGATTATCGTTCGAGCGAAACAAGAGACTCATGAGAAGTGCGCCGAGCGTTTTGAGCGGGTGAAGAGGTACTTGGACGAGCGTAAGGCTGCCGATAAGACTGAAATAAGGCTCGGCATCGTCAAAGGTACTCTTGATGATATGGGCCTTATCGAGGAGTTCGGCGGTTCGGTTCCTGAGGACGTATCCGAGATTTTTGAGAAAGAGTATTCCGACCTGCTCAATGCTTAGAAGAATTGCGTCGTTGAGCCTCTCGCTAAGGAAGATCTCAGCCTTTCTCCCGTCGTTCATGAGTCGGGATCGAATCGTAGGCTGATTTCTCAGGAGGACGTCGACCGGATGCGGGGGAGTGGAGCTAAGATCTCGAATGCTGGTATTGTAGTTGCGGTGCAAGCCCAAGAAGTCGGAGAAGTGGCTGTTGCGGAGGTGTGTGGTGATCGAACGGAAGATGTTGAACCTTCTACCGACCCTGTTAACCAATAAACCGAGATTATCGCCGATCTGCCTGTCGTTGCTTAGCCTCCTCTCCCTTTTTGTTTTTTGGCTATCTTTTGGAGTTTGTTTTTGGACGAGGGTCTTTTTCTTTTAACAATTGTTGGGGACACCGACCCCTTTTGTGCTTTCTTCATATCAAATAAGAACAATCGTTGAGGGCGCCGACTCTACTTGTACTTTGTTATTTTTTAGTTAATGTGATCATGCCTTGAATAAACCCTTTATGTTTCATTCTATTTCTTGCAAAGTCCTGACGAGCGAGTTAACTCGACTTTATTGATGCGTGCTTCGGACGTGTGAGTTATAGAAGGACGAGTTTCGATGACGCGGTGTTTCTTGGTTTATGGAGGACGAGTTTCAACTCTACGAGGTGTTGCTCGGTTTTCGGAGGACCAGTTTCAACTTGATGAGGCGGTGGATGAGTTTCAACTTGATGAGGCATTGCTCAATTTTCGGAGGGCGAGTTTCGACTCAACAAGGCGTTGCTCGGTTAATGGAAGAACGAGTTTCAACTCGACGACGCGATGCTCGGTTTCCGGAAGGACGAGTTTCAACTCGATGAGACGATGCTTGGTTTATTAATGAACGAGTTTCAACTCAACGAGGCGATACTCAGTTTATGGAAGAACGAGTTTCAACTCGACGAGACGATGCTCGGAAGTTCACACACACATATATATATATATATATATATATTATTACTTCTTTTTTTAATAATAAATTTATCGAACACAAATACTTTTTATTGGTACAACAATTTTTTTTGTCAACTATTTTGTATTGAAAACAATGGATCGTCCAATTGACCCAAGAATATTGCATATATGTGAAAGGATGGAATCGAATCCACATGAGTGAGAATGCCAAGGAATACTTTGCCACTATGCTACCTTTAGAAGAAATGAGTTAATTGTATATTTAACATATCATGTATATCAGTTGATCAAAAATCCATAAAGCAACGAGCATGACTAGTATTGTGAAATATATTCTGTTATCTGAAAGCATCGCCGGGTCAAGGTATTATGCTAAGCTCTTCTACTGACTTGCATCTCTCGGTTTATTGGGACTCTGATTGGGCATCATGTCCACTCACTCGTCGCTCGCTTAGTGCCTATGTTGTGTTTCTTGGGGATTCTCCTATAAGTTGGAAAACCAAGAAGTAGTCTACGGTATCTCATTCTTCCGCTGAAGCTGAGTATCGCGCTATGGCAGTTGTCTTACGCGAAGTGAAGTGGGTTCGTAAAGTCTTAACCGAAATGGGTTTTTCGGTTTCTTCTCCCACTCGTTTTTTTCTGTGATAGCAAAGCCGCAATACACATCGCGGCAAATCTGGTGTTCCATGAGCGTACTAAACACATTGAGTCATATTATCATGCTGTTCGGGATGCTGTTGGTGATGGCATTATTGAGACTATTCACGTCAATATATCTACTCAAGTCGCTGACATTCTTACCAAGCCATTTCCTCGGGATCAGTTTCAGTTTCTAATGTCCAAGTTAGGCATTCAGGATCTTCACGCTCCAACTTGAGGGGGAGTATTATGAAATATATTCTGTTAGAATATATTTCTCCAAGATATCTACAAACTAATATTGTTTTCATATTTGATCTTATCTTTAGTCTATCTTTGTATCTATATATACATTATACCTTCGATTATTAAAGGCAACCAGTTTAGAATAAATCATTCTACATGGTATCAGAGCCAGAAAGATCAAAACCCTAGAAATTTTTTTTTTCTTCACAATAACTAGTCTTAAGGCCAAAAAAACCAAGCACAAATTTACGGTTCATTTTTATTATCAAAATTTTTGTTTAAGAACCGGCTTATTTTAAAAATCTTAGTTTAAGAATCGGTATATTTTTTATTTTAAATTGTAGCTTTTAAAATTTCAGAATCGATTCTATCAATGAATCCATTAGATGTTTATAAGTATATAGAGATATCATCAAAGTAGAAAACCAATGTTATACATTTTTCTACTCTCGTTCTCCCTATCACTAAATCATTCTAGATATATGGTCCAAAGTAATTATCTTGTCTTAAAATAGAATTTAACTCAGAAATAACCCTCAAAATTTTTTTTCCTATAAAACTATATTCATTCATGAAAGAAAAACATAAAATTAGAATTTTTAAAAATTTAGTTTTATGTTTTTGTGCAATAAATTATCAAGTGGGATATAGAAAAACGAGTGTAAATTAGAGATAAAGCCATAAGTGAAAGAAATGTGAAAAAATCATAGAAAATTATAATTAGAATGATTTAAAAATAAGTTAGGACCTATACCATTGGCCTACTACACTGTCTCCATTCTTTGTATATTTATTTAGAAACAACTGTTAATCCGACCATGCACTGTTCCTGTCTGGTACGGTCTTTTCGTTCGCTAGTGTAGTATTTCAGGTACCTTCTTTGATCGAACTGAGCAACTGTTTGATTCTAGATATGATGCAAGTCTTGGACGTTTAGAAGGAAAGGCTTGACGAGCCTGATCTTCTTTGCAGGGCGTTTTGACGAGCGTGGTCTTCTTTTCAGGGGGTCTTGATGAGTCTGATCTTCTCTGCAGGGGGTCTTGACGAGCCTGGTCTTCTTTGCAGGGGGTCTTGACGAACCAAATCTTCCCTGCAAGGGGTCTTGACGAACCTGGGAAGCAACTTTAGGATAAGAGGAATCTGAGAAGTCGATGATCAGTTGAGATAATTATCCTTAAGATGGTTGATGATCCGGTCTTGATAGTGAGTTATCTTGGAGTCGACGAGAAAACTTTGAGAGAGAGAGAGAGAGAGAGAGAGAGAGAGAGAGAGAGAGAGAGTCGACAAGGCAACTCAAGAGAGAAGAGAGATCTTCTGGGGAGTCGACGAGGCAACTCAAGAGAGAAGAGAGATCTTCTAGGGAGTCGAGGAGGCAACTCACGAGAGAAGAGAGATTTTCTGGGAGTCGACGAGGCAACTCAAGAGAGAAGAAAGATCTTCTGGTAGTCGAAGAGGCAAATCAAGAGAGAGAGAGGAATCTTGGGGAGTCAACGAGGCAACTCAGGAGAGAAGAAAGATTTTATGGGGAGTCGACGAGACAAATCAAGAGAGAAGAAAGATCTTCTTGGGAGTCGACGAGGCAACTCAAGAGAGAAGAAAGATCTTGTGGGGAGTCGACGAGGTAACTCAAGAGAGAAGAAAGAAGAGAGGTCTTCTAGGGAGTCGTTTGTACAATGTTCTTGGTCTCCTTCCTTTTTTCTCTGCTCTTTCTAAGTGAGGACCTGCTTTCTATTTATAGAAAGAGAAACTCAAGATTCGCGGATCTTAACTTGGGGGATCCGCGTGTCTTTACCTTGGGTGGTATTTAACTCGCCTTGGTTATTGTGTTTGGGCCTTAATTTTCTCAGATTTGGGCTGGACTCCGGATGGGCTTCTGGTGGGTGCTAACCCAGACCCAACATTAAAAAAACCAGCTTTAAAGCCATCATGATCAAAGACATTATCTTTGTCCATTTCTTTAATTACATTCCAAACTTCGACTTCAAATATGGGTTTAAGAAGATCGTCATTCATAGTCCCTAAAAACATTAGGCTGAATGTGCTGGATGATTTGGTTGTGGTGAGTAAGAGAGGAGATGGTGAAGAGTGTTGGTAAATAGTGAATAAATCCATGTTGAATGGCATTGTCTTGGTAGTAGTGATAGCAGAAATACTCATTATTGATTTCTTTGTGTGTTGACAAGTAGTACACTTGGCTCAGTTGGCAAATGACACTATGAGTTAAATTGGGGAAATGTTCTATTCCCTTTTTTACTAAAAATATTTATTAGACAATTTTTTTCTTTCAAATCCACTGTTGCAATTATATGTCATAAATAAATCTGTTTTTTTTTATATTAAAAATTAGTAGGCATCTTTTTCAAATCCACTGTTGCAATTTATGTCATAAAAATTTATGTAAGATTTGAGTTTCTTTATATTTAAAATTATATTGTTGTGTGATATCACTAAACTCATAATTATATTTAAATTCTTAGATTTATTATTATATATTGTAACTATGAAAATTTATAAAAAATTTATCTTACAAATTTAGAATATATGTGAGTAAATTAAAAACGAAATTTAAAAATATATTTCATACAACTGAATGCAAAATTTTAAAAATTACTTGGCCTAAAATTTTATATTATAGCAGACAATAAATTATATTTAATTAATTAATTTTGGTGTTATTAACTAATATCACAAAATTTTAAAATAATATAAATATCCATAACCTCAACTAAGATTGTCTGAAATCCGACTAGGATTGTCTGAATCGGACTAGAGTTGTCGAAAACTCAACCAATTGCCACTTTAACCCGATATTTGAAAGGTTCTTATAGCTCTCCCATTTTCAGCTAGTGGGTTTTACACTGGGCCTGCGAGATATCAGTTTAGAGAGTGGGCTTTTCAAAATTAAATCCAAGCCCAAATCATGTTAGAGTTTGTTATAAACCTACCAGATTCTGTTTAAGTCTAACAGAGATTATTATTCATCTTCTTCCTTCGTCGAATCTTGGAGATCTCCATTGAAGGAGATTGGTGAGCTTCCATGGCAGCTGCATCTTCAATCCATTTACAGAGATTCTTATCGGTTGATTCTATTCCTCTATCATTGTTCATTTGCATACCTATAAGCAAACATTAGAGGATTAGTTTTCTTTTAAGATATATACTTGTAAATTGCAATCTATTGTGTTTGTCAAAGCACAAACTCATATAGTGGAATGAAGAGGATAAATCTCTCCCATAGAGGTACCTTAAGTGGGATTTGGGTTTAAAATTTCTACGTTTAGTTTCTTTTATAGCATTATCTTGAATCACAAGTAACAAGAAAAAAATCTAACAAGTGGTATCAGAGCTCCAGGCTCAAAGGGAGTTACGCATTTGTATTCAAGGAGCGTTGTTGCATCCCAAATTTCAAAGAAGCAACATAACTCAAGAACATAAGACAATCACATAAGTAAAAGTGAAAGAATAAGGTCTGAAACTTATCCTTTGGAATCTTGATTGCTTTGCCTTTGTAGTTCTTGTGCACTAAGCTTTTAGGTAAGAATGGGAGAAAACTCGCTGGCATATATGCGTGTAGAAGTATAAAGATTCGATGGATCATGTGACTTTAGTCTTTGGAAGGTCAGGATGCTATCGCACTTCAAGATGATAGGCCTAACAGATATCTTGTTTGACCAAGACTTGCTCAAAGATACACCAGTTGGTGTAACAGACTCCAGCGGCTCAGTCCTGGGTTCAGGAGGAACAAGAGAAGTCACAACAGATAAGACAAAAGAAAAAATCCGGTTAAAATCAAGAAATCAGAAAAAGCAATGAGCGTGATAATTTCAAACGTGAATGATCAAGTTTTAAGAAAGATAATACATTGTGAAACAGCAGCCGCAATATGGTCTATGCTAAAAACATTATACATGGAAAGTACTCTACCTAACATGATCTATTTGCATACCAGATTCTATACATACAAAATGTTAGACTCAAAGACCATCGATCAAAATGTTGATGAATTCCTAAAGCTAGTGGCAGACTTTAGCAATCTCGGTGTAACATTTACAAAAGAAGTTCAAGCAATCTTATTGCTAAATTCATTACCAAGCAAGTTTGATCATCTCAAGGAAACACTCAATATGGTAAAGAAACATTAAGTTTACGTGAAGTTACAACATCAGCCAAGTCTAAGGAAAGGGAGCTATTAGAAGTTGGTAAAGGAAGCAAATCTCAAGCAGAGGGCTTATTTGTTTCTAACAGAGGAAGATCAGAAACTAAGGAAAATCAGTCATGCAAAAGAAGATCTAAGAGCAGAGGTAAAGATAAAGACAAACAGAAGGGCAAAAAGAATAAAGGAAAAGGTTGATTTTTTTATGGAAAAGAGGGACATTGGAAGAAGGACTGCCCAGACAGAAAGGCAAAAGAATCAAAGGGTTCTGCGAATGTTGTTAAAAATGTATATGAATCTATGGTTCTAACAGGTAGCATATTTGTTTCGAAAGAATAATGGGTGTTAGACTCAGGATGTACGTTTCACATAACACCCAATAAAGACCTCCTGTTTTATTTAGAGGAGTATGAAGGAGGAAAGGTTCTTATGGCAAATAATACAAACAGTCAGATTCATGGAATAGGAAATATCAGAATTGATAATCCTGATGGTTCATGCGTGATACTAACTGGAGTTAGATACATGCCAACTATGGGAAGAAACCTAATATCATATGGATGTTTAGAGAAATCAGGTTGCAGATATGAGGGTGAAGATTTCAGAATACAGTTTTACAGAAAAACAGATGGTAAAAAGGTTTTGGCTGGAGTGTACAAGAATGGTCTGTATTACTTAGAAGGAAAAGTCAAAATGGCAGAATCAAATTATGTTAAAAGTGTTGTTGACAGCACAAGTAAGTGGCATTCCAGACTTGGTCACATGAGTCATAAGCATATGCGAGAATTGGTTAAAGGAGGATATCTTTCAGAAAAGGATATCAAAACCTTAGGGTTTTGTGAAACTTGTGTGTTAGGTAAGGCATATAAACAGAGCTTTCCTAAGTCTAAACACACTACCACAAAAATCCTTGAATATGTTCATTCGGATTTGTGGGGATCACCTAATGTAATACCAAGTCTGGCAGGTAATCGGTACTTCATAACCTTCATTGATGACTTCAGCAGAAAAGTTTGGATCTATTTCCTAAGAACAAAAGATGAAGTGTATTTGAAGTTTTCAGATTGGAAAGCGCTGGTTGAGAATCAAACTGGAAAGAAGATAAAATGTTTAAGAACTGATAATGGCCTAGAGTATTGCAATAACAGGTTTGAAACTCTGTGCAAAGAAGCTGGTATTAAAAGGCATAGGACGTGTACTTACACTCCTCAACAGAACGGAGTTTCAGAAAGAATGAATAGAACAATTATGAATAAGGTTAGGTGCATGCTATCATAAAGTGGGATGGAAGAAAGATTTTGGGCAGAAACTGCATCAACAACAGTTTATCTAATCAACATATCCCCTAGTTCTTCAATTGGTTTCAAAGTTCCAGAAGAGTTGTGGTCTAATTACAAGCCTCAAATAAATCACTTAAGGAGGTTTGGATGTGCAGCTTTAGTTCACACGGTGCAATCCAAAACAAGTCCAAGAGCAAAGAAAGGTTATTTTTTTGGTTATCCACAAGGAACTAAAGGATTCAGAGTTTGGTTACCAGAAGAAAATCAGTGTACAATCAGTAGAAACGTGACATTTCGTGAAGAGGAAGTCTTCAAGGACAAAACAGAAATGATGACAAAATCAGAAGTTTCAGGTGGTGTTCCATTTGAACAAGAAGAGCAGTCATCAGTTTCAGGTGGAGCAGAAGTGGAAAGTGAACAGAATGAACAAGAAGTTTCAGATTCAGAAAATGAAGTCACCACAGAAGAAGCACCAGTTCAAGAAGATCTTGATAGCTATTTACTTGCAAGAGATAGAGCAAGAAGAGTTAGAAAGGCTACCTCCAAGTATGATCATTTTGATGTAGCAGCCTATGCTTTAGCTGCTGCTAAAGATATAGAAATTGAAGAACCTATGTCCTATGTTGAAGCAATGAGGAGCTTGAACAAGAAAGAATGGACAGAAGCGTGTGTAGATGAAATGGATTCATTGAAGCAGAACTGCAGTTGGGAGATTGTGGAAAGACCATTCAAGAAAAGGATTATAGGATGCAAGTGGGTGTTTAAAAAGAAACCTGGAATACTAGGTGTAGATCAGCCAAGATTCAAAGCGAGATTAGTGGCAAAAGGTTTTTCACAAATAGAAGGAGTTGATTACATTGAAGTGTTTGCTCCAGTTGTGAAACATGTTTCTATAAGGATCATGCTATCCCTAGTCATAAATGAAGACCTAGAGCTAGAACAATTGAATGTTAAGACAACTTTCTTAAATGGAAATCTTGAGGAAGAAATCTTCATGGAACAACCAGAAGGTTTTAAGCAGAAAGGAAAGGAAAGTATGGTGTGCCTCCTAAAGAAGTCCTTATACGGATTGAAGCAGTCTCCAAGGCAATGGAACAAGAGATTTGACAGATTTATGAAAGAACAGAAATTTAATCAAAGTCAATATGATTCGTGTGTCTACATCAAAGGTACATAAATTTTTAAAGTTGTCTATTTGCTAATCTATGTTGATGATATGCTAGTGGCATCTAGAGATTGAGAGGAAATTCAGAGTTTGAAGAACAATCTAATGAAGGAGTTTGAAATGAAAGATTTGGGGCCAACAACTAGAATATTAGGAATGGCCATTATTAGAAATAGATAGAAGGGAATTCTAAAGCTTTCATAAGGAAAATATTTGGAGAAGGTTCTGAAAGTTTTCAATATGTTTGATTGTAAGCCAGTTATAACTCCTTTTGGTTCACAATTTAAACTAAAGAGCCTAAGTGATGAAGAACTAGAATCAGAGTCAAAGTTAATGGTTGAGATCCCTTATGCAAGTGCAGTGGGAAGTCTCATGTATGCCATGGTGGGATCTAGGCCCGATTTAGCACACTCAGTTGGTGTGGTAAGCAGATTTATGGGAAAACCTGGTAGAGATCATTGGCAAGCAATTAAGTGGGTTATGAGATACATTAAAGATTCATCAAATTGCAGTTTAACTTTTACTAAGGATTCAAGTTTTAAAGTTGAAGGCTACTGTGATGCTGATATGCTACTGATCTAGATAGAAAAAGATCCATAACTGGATATATTTTTCAAGTAGGAGGTAACACAGTTAGCTGGAGATCGGGGCTCCAACAAGTCGTGGCACTCTCAAATACTGAAGCCGAATATATGGCTTTAGAAGAAGCAACTAAAGAAGCGATTTGGTTAAAAGGGATGGTTGAAGAATTAGGTTTCAAGCAAGGCAGTATTAAAATATTTTGTGATTCACAACGTGCAATTCAATTAGAAAAGAATGGTGGTTTTCATGAGCGTACAAAGCATATAGTAGTTAAATGGAAGTTCATCAGAGATGCAATCACAGAGAAAAGCACATAAGTGATTACAATTCACACAAGCATGAACCTAGCAGATCTACTCACATAGAGCGTACCTGGTAAAACCCTTGAAAAGGGGGTTGGTGGCTCTGAAGGTGGTTACCTAGTCAACCAGCTCTGTCTACGTCGTGTTCTTATCGTTTTCTCACCTCGAAGACAACAAGAAACATAAGGGATCAGAGGGATTTACTTCGAAAAAGGGTTTCAGAAAAAGAATTGATTAAGTTAATGGTCTTCAGGTTTACTCACCATTTTGTTTAGATATGGGGTTCCTGGTTTGAGGTCTTTAGATCCGTCTCAGTCGGTGATCGTCTCTCAGATTCACATGCATGAAGTGTAAACAGAAAAGTGGGAGTCTTGTACAGCAAAATGTAAACAGAAGGTAAAAGGTTTTGGAGTTGTGGGTTTTATACCTCTTTAGCCTTCAGATCTTCATTTGGAATCGTCATATCTGAGCTTTTAAGTCACATGCAAGGTTCATCAGAGAGTCGCTTGGTGTTCTTCCTTGAGAAAACTCATGCTTTCAAGCACATGAAATACAGTAGAAAAGCGAAGTTAGTCAAGAAAGCCTCAATCCAGAGTTAAATAAAGCAAAAGGAAGGAGCTTACCAGTTATGTATTTAGCTATGTACATCTTCAGAAGAAAAGCTTCCTTGTTTATCCTCGCATGCAGAAGAAGAAAAGAGTTAAGTAAGAGCTATCAAGCATAAAAGAAGTTCAAAAGAAAAGTGGAAGACGGAGGGTCAGAAGCTTATCATGATGTGGTTATGGTGGATCTGTTGATCGGAGAAGAAGAAGGATGAGTTTCTTTTCGCAGCAGGATCAGAGACTCACGAAGAGTTTTTTGGTATGAGAGAGAAAGTGTTTTCTCTCTTATGTTGGCAAAGGAAGAAAGAGTGAAAGGAATTAGGGTAAATGAGAGGCTAAGGTGGAGAATGAAAGGTTCTTATAGCTCTCCCATTTCCAGCTAGTGGGCTTTACACTGAGCCTGCGAGATATTCATAGATCAGTTTAGAAAGTGGGCTTTTCAAAATTAAATCCAAACCCAAATCATGTTAGAGGTTGTTATAAACCTACCAGATTCTGTTTAAGTATAACAGAGATTATTATTCATCTTCTTCCTTCGTCGAATCTTGGAGAGCTCCATTGAAGGAGATTGGTGAGCTTCCAAGGCAGCTACATTTTCAATCCATTTACAGAGATTCTTATCGGTTGATTATATTCCTCTATCATTGTTCAATTGCATACATATAAGCAAACATTAGAGGATTAGTTTTCTTTTAAGATCTATACTTGTAAATTGCAACATGTTGTGTTTGTCAAAGCACAAACTCATATAGTGGATTGGAGAGGATAAATCTCTCCCCTAGAAGTATTTTAAATGGGAACTAAGTTAACAATTTTTATGTTTAGTTTCTTTTACAACATTATCTTGAATCACAAGTAACAAGAAAAAACCTAACAATATTCATAGACACTTTCAGATTAAGATGAATTTAGCTAGACTGTTTAAACCCAATCAATCTGTAACATTGGTTTAACTCAGTCTTGGATTAGCTAGCTCGATCATTCAGATTCCCACTCGCTGATTTGAGTTGACCGTCGATCCAAGTGTTACAATAAGCCCGCAATGAAAACAAAACTCATTTCAAAATCAGACCCATTCCTACCATCGTTTTAAAACATTATAAATAGACCTGCATTCCTTGTTTAGAGCTAATATATAATTCAAATCGATATAAAAACACCAAATTAGACCAACTTATAGAGTAAAACCTTAATTACAATATTTTAAGATTATTCAAAGCTGAACTCATAAACAAATCAAACAAGTTGGAAGATCTGATTCAACATATTTTTCTTAATAATTACTCCTATTACATATATGATATATGGAACGTTTTTAATTAGATACACAATCACGGATTACTCTTATGTTTTATAAACATTCTGATAAATAAAAATATCAAATGAATTGATAAGAAGGTTAGGTGCTAAATTATATATGTAGGGGCCGGGAGGGCGACGTGTTTATATTTCTATCTCGAGTTGCTTGGAAGTTGAGCGAACCTTTTTCTTTACTTCCAAGTTTAATAATTATTATTAACTTCAAATGATTCTCATTAATTCATATCAACGTCAATTTCCATGGCACTACACCTTCCAAATCAAATCATCACTTGTTAACGTGATTATTAGTATATCTATTTAGGATTTTAAAATCTAAGAGGGAAAAATTAAATGACTAAATCTTATTCCCTCTTTTATATACTAATCGATGTTATTTTTTTAAAATGTTGGTTCAGTTTAATTGATGTTTTCAAACCTCCATGCAAAATTTAAACTTATTTAATTTTGTATTGTACTGTTTGTAATTTTATTGTTCGGATTTTATTTATTTAATACTTTTTTTGTAAATAAAAAAAAATTGCATATAAATTGTATTGTATTTTAAAGTAAAATTATATGAATTCGGAGAATTTCTTTTCTTCTAAAATGATGTTTTTTTAATGATATAATATATAGTGTATTTATATACAATCATATACTGTATTGAAATTTTGCATCTCAGACCCAAAACATAATTATTATAGTGGTGGTCTCATGGGCACTTTAACACATTTAACATATTGTAGGCTCAAAATAATGTTCTATCAACAGCCAAATTAAACTTACTTTTACAAAGACTACTTGTGTTTTTCTTTTTTTCGTTCATATTCCAACAAATTAGAGAATAGTATTATATACTTTCCCCGAAATATCTAGCGGTGAAAAGAAAATCGAGGCATTAGAAATAGTCACAAAGCATGAAAATTTATTAATAATAAAATAAAGAAACGAAAAAAAGAAGAATAAAAATCTACAATTTTCCACATTGAGTAGGAACAAACGAAACTGTTTCCTTATCAAGATCATGAATAACATTAAAATTCTGCTGCTGAATATTTCCGAAAATAGACATCCCCTTAGAACTTCCCATGGCCAAACACAAAACACTGGAACTAGGATCTGCCACCATGTAATTCTCTCCTGGAAGCTCCAAATCAGCACCATCAAAATGAAAAGTGAGCTTAGGAACAGCAATTGTCTTGGCTTCATTAGGTACCGTGAAGCACAAGTCAAGTCCCGTCGACCCTGAATTATCCACTGGCAAAGTCATCCGTGTAGTAAACTCCTCCGTCAAAGCCGCAAAGGCGGACTCCTCCAGATATGTTATGGTTGTGCCTGAGTCTATGATCATACCTCCGCTTCCATCTTCTGCTAGTTCGAATGTAGACTTTTCAAGAGAAAGGCGTTTTGATCCAACAGTAATGCCTTGTAGCCCAAGGTAATAGAACGAAGGCTGATTCGGATTTCGTAGCAATGCCATCGTTTTAGGGACTTCTCCTTCTAGGTTTTCACCGGTTTTGTTGGTGATCCCCGAGGCTATAGATCCGATAAACAATGAGCTAGATTCTTCATTATCCTCAATTGAGGTTAAACAATATGAGAATTTAGTCTCTTTGAGCTGAGAAACGAGGGAGAGTGGTCCTCGACCTAGACCTACAAGACCTGAGGCTTGCGAAAACCCATCTCCTTCATTTTCATCCCCACACCCAAACCCTATACCAGAAACCGAGTTCTGGTCCTCAAAAGTGAAAGTTTCCATGGCCAAGATCCCTCTAGTGGATGAGTAATCACCATAGGTATACAAATACTCACAAGCAGTTTTGTCATCATTGCAACGTGATTTAGGTAATGCGTTGCAAAGACCAGAAGAACATCCAACTTTAGAGTAAGAGGAAGATGTTTTAGGGTCAAAAATGGGAGTTGGTTGATCGAAACACTCAGTGCAAGGCTTGCATTGAGTCCATATAAGGTCACTTCCGGTATCGACTATAGCAGAGTATTTAACAGGAGGGCTTCCTATAGATAACTCCATAAGAAACTCGCCGCTTCCACCATGAGTAGGTGCTTTAATGTTATTAGTATCATCTGGACCTGAAGTTGCAGCCAAAACAGCTAGAGCTCCTAACCTATTTAATCTGTGAAATCCACGGTTCATCCCTCTTTGGATCTTTTGGATCTTTGTGAGGTTTTTACCGGAATCCACATGTTTAAGACTTAATCGAAGACCGGATCTTGAAGGATTTGTGGGAGGACGATCGATTAACGATCTTCTTGATGATGAAAATGCAATGAAACAAGAGAAAATAATAAGAACTGTAGAAAATACCAAAGAAGAAGCCATGGTTTGTGTGTGAAAATGGATTGGTGAGAGATAAAAGGAGGTTTAATTAGTGTTTATATAAAGAGAAAAAGAGTTACAGAACAAAGTTAGGCGTGTAAGAAGATTGACATTGTAACTTCCCTACTTAAACTGAGGAAAGGCCATTTGAGAGATCCATTCAAACAAGCAAGCCCTTTTCTTTCGTCGTTAGTTGGGAAATTTTTTTATTTTTCTCATCTACCTTAATTTGATTTGGTTTTCTTATTTGGGCCTACACTAGAACATACCCATTGGCCATTACAAGTCTGGCAAACTCATCGATCATTTTATTTTTATTAAAAGAAGATAGTTCGCTCAATCTTTGTTAGTTGCAGCATTTGTTATTTTTTTCTTCAATATTTGGATCAACCGGTTTTTTTTTTTTTTATCTCAGATTAAATAAAAAAGGATGGTCAAAGCCCAGAAGTTAACCACAAAGCAACTATAAAACCTAACAAAATTTCTTTTCCATCAAAACAGGGCAATGGGATCAATCAGACTCTATTTTACTTGACTTCTTCACTGTCGAATAAATGCTTCAACCACCTCGGAGAGCCATTGCCCACATAAGATCCAACTCTACCATCTTCTATGACACTTTGAGCTATAAGGAACGCACCTTGGTTCGAACATTTCTCTTCAAATTGTATGCACCAACTCTTTTTCAAGTCCGTGAATTTGAGTACGGGAGCCATAAAACCTAACCATGCTGGCCGCTCATTAGGTTCGTGTAGAGCTTTGATTGTTTCCATTGATGAGCAGCCGAAGATGATATTTTCGTGCTGTAAGTAATGCATACTTTCTACAGCCCATTCCCAACCCTTGAACTTGGCTTCCATGAGAGACATTACCTGAGAATAAGCTCTTCTACTATGGACCAAAACTTTACCTTCGGAATTCCTTAAGACCCACGCAACGCCTGCTATCTTCCTATCTGCAGACCATGCGAAGCTGAGATTACATTTTAATTCATTTTTCCTTGGCGCTTGCCAAGACGTAGTCTCAGGAATGATCTGTTCCACTCTGTGTCTCGATGAGATTTGAATTTGAGCAGCTACCCACTGCGCCCTACTTGAGTAAGCGGTCTCCACTAAGCCTTCTGCAGATACCGCGATACCTTCAAACAGAAGTTTGTTTCGGGCCTTCCATAGCTGCCATAAGACCCACGGACCAATGTCTTGAAGCTCTGTTGCAATAGATTTCCAACTCTTAAGCTGAAAAATATGATCCATATTCCCATATATCGATGAACCAAACCCATTGATGGGGGAAGGGACATTCGATAAAGCCCATACTAACCATGCAAAAGAGCATGTGAAAAACATGTGGTTAATAGATTCTTCATCCTCACACCGCAAACAGCACTCAACAGTTTTCAAGCCTCGGCTCTGTAATCTTTGATTAGTAGGTAAGGCTCCTCTTAACAATCTCCAAAGGAAATGATTCAGCTTGGAAGGGCCTTTAAATTTCCAGCAGGCTTCATACAGACAGTTAATTGATGGCAGACACTTTGCCTCTTCAAAGGTCTCAACATGAGTGTCTAGACTGCCCAAATTATACGCACTTTTAACCGAGAATTTACCATTCCGAGTGTAATGCCAAACAAATGAATCCATCCGACCTATTAAAGGCCGTCTTTGACAGATGATCTGAATATCTTGAGGATTGAATAATTGATGCAGCTTTGCCGTGTTCCAGGTTCCAGAATTCGGGTCAATTAGGCAATGCACAGTTTCAGTAAGATCTATTATGGGGGAATTGCAAACAGGTGGCCTTGGCTTAACGTCCCACAGCCAATTTTCATCCCAAATGTGTGTATCTCGACCATCTCCAATTACTTTTCCGAGACCACGAACTAGCAACTCTCTCCCAAATAAAATGCTGCGCCAGATATATGATGGTCGTTCTCCCATACTAGCATGTAAGACATTGCCGTGAGGGAAGTAGCGACTTTTAAAAACCATGGCAAAGAAACTATTCGGCTCTTTTAGTAGTCTCCATGCCTGCTTCGCTAGTATAGCTTGATTGAAAATGCTGAGATCGCGAAATCCTAAACCACCCAAATCTTTGGGCAACAGCAGCTTGTCCATACTCAACCAATGGATTTTCCTTCTAGTTCCGTCCGCATTCCACCAAAAATCAATAATAGCACTAGTCAAGTTCTTACATAACGTAATGGGAAACTTGAAACAAGCCATAGCATAAACCGGCAAAGCTAAAGCTACCGATTTAACTAACACCTCTTTTCCCCCTTGAGAAAGGGATTTCGCATACCAACCCGAGAGGCGCTGTGCCAAACTCTCTTTTATAAAACTCAACAGTTCCTTTTTAGAGCCGCTTAAACATTCAGGCAGACCAAGGTATTTCTTGTCACCACCGAGATTCATAATCCCTGTGAAATTCTGTATCCAGTCTTGTAAACCCAACCGAACTTGCTTGCTGAAAGTGATTGCAGATTTTGCAAAGTTTATTTGTTGGCCCGAGATTTTTCCATATAGCTTGAAACAGTTAACTAAAGCTTGCACTTCTTGCTTCGACGCTTTGCACATAAACAGACTATCATCCGCGAAAAGGAGATGGGTAATAGATGGACCAGTTGGATGAAACTTAATGCCAGAAATCAAACAATTCGCTTCAGCCTTGCGGACGATGTGGATAAGAGCTTCCGTCCCAAGCACAAATAAGAAGGGTGATAGCGGGTCACCTTGGCGTAAACCCCGTTGGGGCTGAAAATTTCCGAAAGCCTGACCATTGATTAAAACTGAGAATCTCACATTCCTAATGCAGCTCATAATCCAGTCTCGCCATTTTCCACAGAACCCCAAACGTTTTAGAACTTCTTCTATGAAGTGCCATTCAACTCGATCATATGCCTTTGACATATCGGTTTTAACCATCATATATTCTGAAGCCAACTCCGGAATGGTATTGAGTCCATGTATAACTTCATGTGCTATGGAGATGTTGTCCGAGATTAGCCGTGAAGAGACAGATGCGGTTTGAGTCGATGATATAATCTGAGGCAGCACCGGTTGTAATCTATGTACCAACACCTTCGAAATCATCTTGTAAATAACCGGACATAAACTAATCGGCCTCAGTTCCTGCATACGGCTGGGATTCATTACTTTCGGGATTAAACTAATGTGCGTAATAGCCCAGCTCGGGTTAAAATAACCTGAGGAGAAAAACCTTTGCACCTCCTCCGTAACTCTATCTCCAACAATTTCCCAGTATGATTTAAAGAAACCGCCAGTGAATCCATCATGACCCGGAGCACTGTCACTCTTAATAGATAGCATCGCGTGATGAATTTCCTCCCGAGAAACAGGTCTTGTAAGGGACTCGTTCATCTCTTCCGAAACCTTAGGCGAGAAGTCAGAGAAAATGTGATCTAATACCTCAGGCAAAGGAGGTTGAGATGCAGTAAACAGGGATTCAAAGTACTTAATTGCCACATCACTCTTTTCTTTATCATTTGAATGCGAGACTCCTTCTTCATCAATAAGGATCTCAATCTTGTTCTTCATTCTCGTTGATTTTACAAAGGAGTGAAAGAATTTTGAATTCTTATCTCCACTCCGTAACCACTTTTCTCTGCTTCTCTGTCTCCAAAACTCTTCTTCATGTCTAAATGCCACAGCTAAATCATTTTTGAGTTGAACTAATTTTGCAGAATCATGAGATAGTAGGCTTGATTCTCGGTCATATGCAGCGCACAGTTCCTTTATCTTAATCTTAGAATTCGTATCATTCACCTTTTTCCATTTAACGATAGCATGACGAACTTTAGTTAGCTGATTCGACACTGAGTCTGCATTTCGCAAACCAACAGAAGACCAGGCTTTCTTAATTGTATCGAACATCTCAGGATCTTCAGCCCAACGTTTATCGAATCTAAATAAACTTTTCCTTGATAGCGTATCCGAGAGTTTGTCCATTAAAACGGGCCTATGATCCGAACCAATCCGTTCCAGGAACCATTGGTGCGACTGCGGGAACTTAGCAAACCAAGCATCATTCCCGAAGCTGCGATCCAAACAGCAATGGATCCACTTGCCACAACGCTTTCCTAACCAAGTAAATCTATTGCCGGAGCTTTGTAACTCTTTCATATTGCACGCGTCTAGCATTGTCGTAAAATCTGAGAAATATGAGGGGTATCTCTGTGGACCACCCATCTTCTCAGCATTAGATCTAATCGCATTGAAATCTCCAATCATATTCCAAGGCCCCTTTCTTGACACACCAATCCGTGACAGCCTTTCCCAAACCTTATTTCTTGACTTGTATACCGGGTCCCCGTAGACACAAGTCAGGAACCAACAGCAAGTTAATTCTGTAACTTCAATATCTAAAAGATTCTTATCGTGAAATTTAAAGTCCATTTGTACACTATCCTTCCAAAAGATTGCAAGACCACCGCTTCGACCCACCGGATCAACCACTTTGAATTTATCATATCCCAGCCCAAGAAAGACACTAGAGACAAAATCGGCGGATCAACCGGTTCAACAGCTAGTTTTTACATTATTTAGGTAATTTTTATATTATCGTATAACTCAATTCTTGATAAGATAATGCTACCTACCTGATGTAAAAATTATAAATACCATTAAACCAATGCCATTTCTCCAAGGTAAAAAGCTTTAAATTTTGTTAAAGTGTTAAAGTGACTAACTAATTGATACAATAACGTTAGTAAAAAAGTGGTATAAGATTCGGTAAAATAAAGTAATAGTTTCATAAAATTTCCCTTAACTTTACGGGAAAATTCCCAAAAAATACACAAACTATTGAAAATCTGGACAAAAAATACACGAA
>OVBE01006774.1:0-19346 GCA_900406425.1 Iberis pinnata | reverse complement strand
AGAGAGAGAGAGAGAGAGAGAGAGAGAGAGAGAGAGAGAGAGAGAGAGAGAGACTAAAAGCGTTTAAAATTTTTATAAAGAAATATAATATAGATGTGTAGATTTTAATTTTTTGAAAAATATGATAAATTTAGAGTTCTTAAAAATATATGACCAAATGATCAAAAGAAAACATAATAACTATAATTATATAGAACGCTTTATCTTAAAAAATTTATTAATATTTTAAATAAATAACGTTATGTTGTATTATTATCATATGTTCATTTTTCATGCTAACAATAATGAATATATGTTAATTTTTTATGCTAACAATAATGAATGTAATGTACGTTTTCATAATATTTTTATAAGAAAAAATTGTAAATTATAACTTTAAATTATGATTACAAAGTCGCTTAAATTTTCTCATAGCCCGCGCATGGTGCGGACCAGTCACCTAATACAATTAAAAAACAAAGAAATCCACATAATCGTAATAAATAATATATTACTTCTCCTCTTTTTTCTTTCATTCATTTTTTTTGGTTGTGGCTTTGGCCAAATTCGTCACATAATCACATATATATATATATATATATATTAAATACATAAAAATTATATAATTTCTTTTACCAATATACTACTATTTTCGTACGAAAATGAAAATATGTTGAATATGCTAGATTTTGAATAGTTAACTTTTACAACATTTACACATCATATCTATTATTGTGTAAGAACAAAAATATTTTGTTGTCATTTTAATCTATGAGGTAAAACATAAATATCTAAAGAAAACATTTTAATCCAATTTTGATATCATACTAAAATGGTTCAAATCTCGATATGTATAAAGATTTTTTAAAAATGGTAACAACCACTACCCATTTGCTACTCTTAATTTATAATATTTCTAGTTTTATGTCAAAACTAATAAAGTAATTATGATACCTTCGTTAAATTTAGAAAAAATCATTTCAATCTATCAAGAATAAGTTTAAATAAATTAATTTTAAAAACTCAAATATCACTTTTTAATGATTTAACAAGTTATAAATTTTACCTATAAACTATTGCAACAAATCATAAAATTATTAATCAACCAATCAGGTTCAAACCATGATATGTACAAAAATAAAAACGGTAATGATCACTGAACCACTTGCTACTTTAAATAATTTTAACATTTAAAGTAAAAGAACATGATCATTGTTTTAAAGAATGATATAATGATATAATATAATATTTTTATTTTGTATGTGAAGATTAATAGAGTAATTTGGTATCTTCCCTAAATTAAGGGGAAATCATTTCACTCTTGATATCGATAAGTTTTATTATATTAATTTTAAGAAACTCAAACATATTTTATAAAAATAATATAAAAATTATAAATTTTACTTCTAAACTAAATAATAAAAACGTTGCAAAAATCATGAACTCATTACTCATATATATAGATATATATATAACGCTGACTTCTCTCTGTCTCTAAATTCAACTCATCATCTAGATATATTTTAATTTCATTTAACCTAATTTAGTTCATTAATTTCTAAATAACAAATTAACTACATAGTACACATTTATATAAATAAGTAGATATAAAAGAAATTGAAAAGTCATTTATTTTCTTATACTATATCAAAAAAACTAAACAAAACTAAACTACACAATGGTTTCTTTGTTTCATTATAAAATATCAGATATCTTAATTTTTTTAAATTTTCCACCAAAAATCGATGTCACCATTGACATATAGTCTATTGAAGAGATTATGGGCTTAAATTGCTACAAGATACAAGTATTGGTGAGCATGTTTTGGAATAAAATTAGAAAACAAGCGAAGTTGAATTCATTTTCAACAACATTTCATTTATTCTTATCAATCAAAGTATTGCGGTATGCATTTTGAAGTTTCATTAATAAGATGATAACCAAGAACAAGTGTATGTAAGAGAGACATAACATGTTTTATCCTTTCGTAAAAAAAGCTTGGTTAGCTCTACTTTTTCATCGAAATTGTCAGTTTCTTATTTGCTTTAGTGGTTGTATTGAATTTGTATTATGTACTTCGAAAACTTTTATAACATATAATATGTTTCATTGTGGAAAATATTATTATTAAAAATACTAACCTAAAGTTCAAACTTAACTAACATATTAAATATTCAAAAATCATAAATAAAAATATAAAAAAACCCAAAACTTTGTAAATTGTATATTACATATCGTAAACTTATTTGTTAGTTTAAGATTAGTTAATATCTTTTTTATTTGAGAAGAATTTTAAACTAATCACCAACCCAATTATAAGCCAAACACATTTTTTACTAATTTAATTTGCGGAATAAAATATCTTAATGTGCTATAAAATCATGTTAGATGTCTTTGAATGGTGTCAGTATATCAAAATTTAAGAAAAACATTCTATTCATCGTTCACAATGCATTGATAAATTAATTCTTGTAATTTATATATTGTGCTTCCAAAAATTAGTTGTACTGAATTTCTCAATAATCAAGTCATAGAAAATTTGAAAAATGATTTCATATCATGTAAGTATCTAAATAAATAAAATAAAGAAAAATTCAAAATATCAATTGGCTACTTATAAATATATATACTAAACAGTGTGTTCGATAGTAGATTCACGATTTCTTAATCAATTGTAAAAGATACATAATAAGAGATTGATTAGCACAGAAAAATAAAAAAATTGTAAAGGATTAGATGAAAGTATGCAAAGTATCCATTAACCAGGTTTGTTTGAGCTCCTACCAACCGGCAAGCTCCAAAACGTACATTAATGGTGCTTTAAATTTTTTATTTTTCTTTGTTCTGTTTTGTTGTATTACAACATCTACGTAATGGACGAGTTTGTTGTTTCTCGTGGACAAATTGTTTTTGTAAGAAATGGACAATAATGTTAATAAAGATCATTTATTTCTTTTAAATGCTGACATGAGTGGTTAATTATGTTAAAATTGTTTAACAAATTAACTTAAATGCAAGTGCATTTATTTAAAAAAAATTGGAGTGCATTTAATGGCCAAACGGTGGACAAAATACAAGTTAGTTGAAGCAGAAGAAATGCATGGTCCATCTAACTTACATCATGGACAAGAAACCAGTTTAAGTAGAAATAATAGAGATACATCTTGGACATAACCCAATGTAAGAAGACAAAATCGGGAGAAGCGTGGAAAATACGTAAATGTAGATGGTGGACATAAACCCAATGTAAGAAGACAAAGCTGAGACAGACGTGGACAATAGGTAAATATAGGTGAATCAATGGATATGTATGGACTACGTAATATACGTTCAGTGGTGGAAAAAATAGTTTAGACAATGGTGGAGGATGGGGAGCATCTTATTATTGTTTTTTTCTTAAAAATGATAATCAACTTTTTTTGTGTACAGAAAGACTGTTATAATGGGGGATGTGAAGTGTGGTGTTAGTGGACATAATAAAGATATTGGTGTTAGGTAGATGAGATATAGTGGACAAGTAAGTTGTCAACCTAGTTGTGGACAAAATCTACCAGAAAATATTATGGAAGGTGATTTAGGCATTACTCAACGATGAGATAAACGAGTGTGTGATTACAATGCATGGGACATGACATGCATTTCGTTTTATATTTCCATAGACATAAATGTCTAGTATTGAATGATGTCCATCATAATTGGAAGTTCATATCATTGATATGTAGTTAAAAGAAAACATGTCGTTAACCCCACATAATAGCGTTATATTAATTTCTTATGACACATTACAACAAAGTTTGATTAGAAAAAAATGTAACACAAACACACGCTTCTTAGTCCCTTAGTGGCTTGATGAATTCTTCATAGAGATCAAACATGTATTTTACGCATGTTGTCCATCGTCTTCTCAATCTTCTCGGTTATACCATGGACATATATTAGTAAAATCTTGTCCACCAACATATAACTACTTACTCCTTCCCCTACAAGTGGAGCAAAATCCTCGTATGCTTGCTCATCTGACTCAGTTTCAAATGCACCATCCTCAGCCTGTGGCTATAAAGATGAGAATATGCAATATATCACAATAGTAATAAGCATGTACCCAAGACATAAATTCGTCAAAAATTCCCCACCAACATATAACTATGTCCACTTAATAATACATCGCTTACCATTACATCTCCAGACCTTGCATCTTATTCTGCATGGCCTTCATTTACATGGTCCGTCTTGGCATCATAATCTTTGTGAAAGGAAACATTCAAGTGTATACAGTGGATGAAACTTATTGCATATAAATAAATTTGAAAATTACAGTGGACAAATCCACTAAAACACATTAAAATATGGGAAAAGACATACTAATGCAACTTTTTCTTCAACTTTACATTCATTTTGAGTGACATTTTCTTGTTCTTCACCTTGTACCTCCATATCAACTTTAGTGGATTCCTATGAAAGAAGAGTAAATTGTAAGTTTTTCCATTTAATAACTACTATAAAAATGACTTTATTTTCTGTCCACTATTTTTAGGCACCTTTTCTTCTTGTCCACGCTGTACACTACATCATCTTCACCATATATTTTTTCCTCTACAAGACATTGATTTTCAAGCACTTTTTCTTGATCTTCACTTTGTACTTATACAATTGTATTATAAGACCCTTTACTTGTTGACACCAAGAACAATCAGGTTATGATTTGGTAGTCAATGATATGCAACGTCGTGTACATAAAGCATCTTGTACAGAGACGTTGTGAAACTTATTTTTTTGTGTCCAAATAAAAAAAACAAATGTCTGTTTATAGAGTACAAAAAATATAAATTTTTTGGTATAATTTATATTTTTAAAAAATATATATTATCAACTAATTAATTTTAAAAATTGATGAGGAAAAATAAAAACATCACATCAATACCACTCTTTTTTCTCTCTCACCTTTTCAAGGACAAAATGGTATTTTGTACAAAGTGAAAGTTCACTAAGATGAAAGGAAAGCACAAGATCCACTAAATTGAAAATACTTTAGGATAAAGTACACTTGAATGTAATTTTTTTTATAAAATTGGGTTTAGGGCTTATATTTTGGGTTTATGGTTCATATTTTGAATTTTGGGTTTAAGGTTTATATTCTAGAGACTAGGGTTTATATGTTGGGTTTAGCGATTATATTTTGGGTTTAGGGTTTATATTTTAGAGTTTATGATTTATATTTTAGAGTTTAAGATTTATATTTTTCATTTTATGGTTTATATTATAGGTTATGGTGACTATTCACTATTTCATAAAATATAAGTTAATTTTAAATAATTTTTGTTATGTTAGATGTAAAAATATATATTTTTAGATTACATTTTTTGATTTCACTATTTTAATATGTATGCCTTAATTTCCAAAAATTGAAGGGATGAAGGATCATTATTTAATTCTTAACAAAAATAAAGTTTAATAATTGAAAAAAAAAAATTGTGGCAGAAGGAGAGAGAGATGGGTATAAAGCTTTTTAATTGAGAAAAAAAGAAAAATCATAAGAGAGAGAGATAAAGGTAGATAAGAGATAATATAAGTATATTAGTACTTAATATTAACTATATGATATTCCACGCTATGCGCAAGAATATGTTACAAAAATACAATTTCAATATTATGGTAGTATGACTTAAATTTTACATATCATAATATAAAATTTTAAATAATAATTATGGGATTTGTCAACAAATATAAATATCTAAATAACAAAGTGAAAGTGTGATAATATAATAGAAAATATATAATTACTATCCACCGGTAATGAAACGCTCCTCCTTGGGCGATTTCCGGTAATCCACCGGCCATGATTTTTTCTTAAGATTTTTGATTTGATTTCACGTCCAAATGAATTCACATTTCCTTAATTTGGTTTTGTCTTTAATTCACAGATCATCTAGATCTCTTTCTGTCTCTGTTTTTGGACATTCTTCTCCCCTCTGATTTCAATCACCGCAATTTCAATCCCGAGAAATTAGCAGTCTTAAATTTCGATGGATCTATTCACGGGATCTGATAGAATCTCTCTAGTGTACTTATAGTTGAGTGTGTTTCATCCTCCTCTCTCACCTCCTGTCACTGATTTCCTTTTTTTTATACAGATTATTGCTTTTTTTCTCTTCTTCCTTTCAATGGTTTCCAGATCATCTCAATCCTCTTTGATGAATTGTAGGAAGGGAGATCGTGAAAAGGAACCCCTCAAAAGTCCTGGATTTGGCAATTCCAGAATCATTAATCAATTCCACCTTACGCTTGTTGGACGCGTTTTGAATTCTGTGGTCCAGGGGAATAAAATCGGTACCCTCATCTCCTTCTTCCCCTCTCTATGGAATTGTGACAGTCACGTTCACGGGATGGACGCCGGTAACGGCAGATTTCGGTTTCGGTTTGAGTCTCAAGCTGATATGGATTGTGTGCTAGAAAACCATCCCTATCATTTTGATAAATGGATGATTGCTCTAGACAAATGGATCCCGACGGTGAGACCGGACTACCCGGCTACAATGTTCTTCTCTGTTCATGTTTTCGGAATCCCGGATCATTTCCGGGTGGAACAAACTTTGCGTTAAGATTTAGGCGAGTTAATTTCAGTGGATCTCGACCAAGTGAGGGTCCGTGTGGTGCTCGAAGCTTGTGCACCTCTTGTGTTTACTAGATCAATTGAGTTTGAGTCTGGTGCAAGATCGTTGTCAAGTTCTTTTATGAGAATCTGAGGAACCTATGCTCCTCCTGTAGCCGACTTTCTCATGCAGCTGATGTGTGTCCTCGGAAGAGACAAGCCAGACAGGGGAGAACCGACCAGGTTCCAGATAAGAATTTGTCCTGTAATCGGCGACGTGGAGATCTTGGAGCAGACCAACACCGCCGGATTTCTCATCCAAAACCTTGGTATGTTCCAGTTATCCGCGACTTTCTGGTGTTTAATCATGATTTCGTTTCAGAAACGGAGTTGTGCTACCGTCCGGTCCGGCGTAGTTTGTTCCCGTCGGATACTCTTTCTAATACGATGAATGAAGCACGTGGTGATGAGGCTGAGCCCAAAGACCAACAGATTCAAGCCCATCTTGAAGTTCCACTTATTCATGAGGCCTCTTCTGCTGGCCCATCAATGAAAGCCCATACCTTTGGCTCTACAAAGAATTGGGTTTTGGCCACTTTTGGCAATAGCCCACCAGGCCCAATTGCTAAGGAAGGTTTTGTTGAGCAATTATCCGAAGATGCAGAGTTTCACCCTATCGAATCCAGGAATAATGGGCCAGCCCAGCAATGGAATATTGGTGATAATCCTATGCAAAATAAAGGCCTGTTAGATCGCGATAATTCGATGGGTGTTTTGCCTTTTGACGACATCATCTCTCCTCTTAAAGGATTAATGGATTCTGATTTGTCACCCGACAATTTACATCCTCAAAAGCGTAAATTTTCAAAGCTGTTACATCCATGTAAGAAGATAGGTTATGTATCCCCAAGCGTAGCCAAAGCAGTGAAAAAGATTACATATCTTTTGGGAGTTGAAGATATTGGAGTTACAACTCTTTCGCCTATCCCTGAGGCGGCTCCGGAAGAAGGGAGTAAGTCGGGAATTGTTGAAAGCCAGGTGGTTCAGGAGAAACCACCAAGAAAAGAGTAAATGATTTTGAGTTGGAACTGTCAAGGAGTGGGAATCTTCTTGACGGTTAGGCGCCTTATGGAGTTTTTGCCTACGAAATTCCCCGGGGTACTTTTTTTAATGGAAACCAAGCAATCAAGTACTTTTCTTCAGGATCTTCAAGCCCATTTAGGCTATGATTTTCTTTTTACCGTTGACCCTTCTGGTCTTAGTGGAGGCTTAGCCCTTTTTGCTCAATCTTCTTTTAATGTTCAAGTTCTCTATTTCAATAAGAATGTAATAGATGTAATGGTTACAATTCATGGCAATAAAAATTTTATGTCTTTTGTTTACGGTGATCCTGTTATCTTGAATCGTGAGAAAGTTTGAGAACATTTAAAGTGTATCGGTTCAACTAGAGCAGGACCTTGGGCAATGATAGGTGATTTCAATGAAATTATCAATAATTTCGAAAAACAAGGTGGTCGAGTAAGACCCGAGTCATCTTTTTTGGATTTTAGATTAATGCGAGAATATTGTGGAATGATTGATTTCCCATTCACGGGGAATTGCCTTTCATGGGTGGGCCGAAGGGGCCGAAATACGGTCTGTTGTCGATTAGATAGGGCGATGGGGAATGAAGATTGGCATGAACTTTTCTCTCACTCACACCTTGATTATCTCAAGTTTTTGGGATCCGATCACCGACCCTTACTCATATCCCTAGATAACCATCAGCATCGAGGATCAAATCAATTTCGGTTTGACAAACGGTGGCTCACTAAGCTGAATTTTGAGAATGTGGTAAAGGAAGGCTGGTTTAGGCATGATTTTGGACCCTCGACTGGGATCCAAGATCGCATAAAAAACTGTTGGGACCGCATCTCGCGCTGGAGGAGAGATGAACAATTTAACTCTTCTTTGGGGATTGAATCCTTGAAAATTCAGATTGACCATGCCCATGCAAACAGCTCTGTCCCCTCCGAGGAGCTACATGCTCTCAAAGAACAACTTCGTACTACTTTGATGGACGAAGAAATGTTTTGGTACCTGGCTTCAGGAAGGCGACAGAAATATGAAAATTTTCCACGCAAATACCAAACAGAGGAGGGCTCGAAACCGTATCTCGGGATTAATAACTACTGATCATATTTAGACAGAGGATGAAGACCGTATTGAATTAGTAGTGGTTGAATATTTCAAGTCCCTATTTGATACATCGGGAGTACAGAATTTGGAATCGGCTCTTGAAACGATCCAACATTCCGTTACCGATGAGATTAATGTCCACCTAACGCGTTCTTTTACTCTAGAGGAGATTCAAAAAGCACTTTTTGATATGGCTCCAGAGAAGGCTCCAGGCCCAGATGGACTAACAACATTGTTTTATCAACACTACTGGCACATTGTGGGTTCACAAATTGTGCAATTGGTACAAAAATTTATGTTAACCGGTCATTTTGATGATCGCCTAAATGAGACTAATATCTGTCTGATTCCAAAGATTGACCGGCCCAAAGAAATGGTGCATTCCCGGCCCATAAGTCTATGTAATGTCATTTACAAGATTATTTCGAAGTCTCTTTGCAACCGACTTAAAGTTATTCTACCACATCTTATTTCCGAGACCCAATCGACTTTTGTTGCATGTCGTGTTATATCAGATAAATCCTCTTGGCTCAAGAGGCTTTTCATGCCCTTAAATCGAAGGACCGGTGTATGAATGATTTTATAGCTGTTAAGACAGACATGAGTAAAGCATATGACAGGGTTGAATGGTGCTTCCTTCATGTTTTGTTGATTAAGATGGGCTTTACGAGAACATGGGTTGACAGAGTTATGTATTGTGTCACTTCGGTCTCGTATAGAGTGCTCATTAATGGGGGTACCAAAGGGTTCAATTAAACCAGCACGCGACATGAGTCAAGGTGATCCTTTATCACCTTATCTGTTCATTCTCTGCACGGAAGTTCTTGTTGCCAATTTAAGAGCAGCGGAGACCAACTGTACTTTAAGCGGGATTAGGATGGCTAGGGCATGCCCGAAAATTTCTCATCTCCTATTTGCTGATGATAGCCTTTTTTCTGTCAAGCTACCTTATTTGAGTGTTCTCAGTTAGCTGAGACTTTGCAGTTGTATGGTGAGGCATCTGGTCAACGTATCAACTATGAGAAATCAACCTTATTCTTTGGGCGCAAGGTGTCTATTCAGCATAGACATCTTTTCAAATATCGATTAAATATTGGTACCGTGGGAGGTTCTGGTAAGTATCTGGGAATCCCTGAACAACTCAAGGGATCTAAGGCCCAAATATTTGCTTACATTAGAGATAGACTAAATAGCCGTATTAATGGTTGGTCGGCAAAATTTTTATCAAAAGGAGGAAAGAAAATCTTGCTAAAATCGGTTGCTCAAGCGCTCCCCACCTATGTTATGTCATGCTACCGGCTTCCACAAGGCCTTCTTCAGAAATTAACTAGTGCCATTGCGGCCTTTTGGTGGTCTTTGAAACCAAATGCCCGAGGCATCCACTTGGTAGCCTGGAAAAAAGTTTGCCTCCCGAAGAATTTAGGTGGACTCAGTTTCAAATCTCTGGACCATTTCAATCAAGATTTACTGGAAAAGCAACTGTGAACCGAATTCGCTCCTAGCGAGAGTTCTGCGAAGTCGATACTTTAGGGATATGCTGCCCTTCCAAGCAAAAAAAGCTCACTTAGCATCTTATGGATGGCAAAGTATTTAAGGGAGTGCGGGAGCTTCTCGGCAAAGGTCTAAGGCAAACTGTTGGTAGAGGGAATGATATCAATGTTTGGTCTCACAATTGGGTGCCGGGTGATCTATCCCATCCACCAAGGGCTATCAACCCGGGTATCCATCCAAATTTGAAAGTTGTTGAGCTATTACACAATGACGGTTTAACCTGGCGGGAACCTCTTCTACGCCAATTTTTCTACCCTGAGGATGTCTCAAAAATTTTGAGTATCCGACCATCGCGTAATGTGAATGATGGATTTTTTTTTTGGCATTTCACTGAAAATGGGCAATATACTATTAAATCAGGATACGATTTAAGTGCTACTGCACTTGAGGATGAATTACGGTTACATACCCAATTACCATCCACTAATGGCCTTAAGGAGAAGGTATGGAAACTAAATGCTCCAACTAAATTGCGACATTTTTTGTGGCAAGTCTTGGCCGGTGCTCTAGCAGCGAATACCAATCTCGCAAATCGTAAGTTAAATATAGACCGTTTATGTCCTACATGCGGTAACTTTAAGGAAACTGTCAATCATGCTTTATTTGACTGCCCACATGCGTGTCAGACATGGGCACTGTCAGCCATACCTACAGCGTCTGCTGTTTTCCCCTCCACAAAACTGCTGGAAAATATGGATTATCTCAATAACTATCCAATTTCTCCATCTCATCTAGAGACATCTTCTGGTTTTGTATGGATCATGTGGTATCTTTGGAAGGTGAAAAATGATAAACTTTATAATAACATTATCTGGGATCCCACTCAAATTCTATCTTCAGCGGCTGAAGAGTCCAAAGAGTGGTGGGTAGCTCACCCCCAAAAGCAGCAACAATCCCATGCCGAACCCATAGGGCGTCCGCCGATTACTTACTTTCCAATGGGTACTCCCTGTTGTATCTGTTTTGTAGATGGTTTTTGGAAATAAGATGCGTCCTACTGTGGCTTGGGTTGGGTCATACAACCTCCATCAGGACCTATTGATCTCCTCGGTATACAGGGAAAGCACGCGAGATTATCACCACTGCATACAGAGTTGCTAAATCTTATTTGGGCTTTATGTTGTTTATCACGGTCAAGCTTTCAATGTGATATTTACTTCACAGACTCCACAAATCTGGTTAATATGGTGGATTCACCTTCCGATTGGCCGATTTTCGCTACTGAACTTTCAGACCTCTTTTTTTATAGGTCTTCACATCCAGGCTTTCGTCTCCATCACTGTTCAAGACTTTTCAACAAGAGAGCGGACTTCTTAGCCAGAGCGGCACGTCAACACAAGAAGATCTTCTCCTATCAAAGTTCAAGCACACCGAGTTGGTTGTCTTTAGCTTTCCAGAGTTTACTTTAAGTTAGAAATTTGTATTTTGTTTTTTTGGACAAAAAAATAGAAAATATATAATTATATTATTCTTTCATGTTTAAACTGGATAATTTAAAATATATAATTTATAGATATTTAAAAATATATGTTAGATAAGATTCAAAATTTTTGTAAAACTATATTTTCATAGAAAAGAAACTAAAAATATATTTGATATATTAAAATTAAATAAAAAACGAATTCCTAACTTAAATGAGAAAAAGTCTTGCTAATGGCATATCATGTAATTTATTTATTACAAATTAAAAATTTGTTTAAAATTAACTATTTTCTAAATCCATTATATGATTAATATATGCATTGATATTGAGCTCATATGTCATCTAACATAATTTCCAATTAAACTGATCATATAAAAACATTAAACATATCTTTTTATTTTAATTTAAGTGTTTTACGATTAAGAAAAATAAATAAAATTGAATTTATATAAAATTACTATATTAAGGACAATATACGAATTAAACTTATAAGATTATATGGTTTAATGAATGAGAAAAAATATAAATAATAATAAGATTTTTGTAAGTTAGATTTGTAAGTAATACCCAAAATCCTTATAAAAAAATTAGCGATAACCTGTTTAGTTTTTTAATTTTTTTTTTTTTTCAATTCGAATTGAGTTCTGGTTATTAGGTTCCCATTTGGATATTTTTATAATATGGTTTGAGTTCGAAATTATGTATTCAGTTACGTTTGTCATAACAAATGAAAAATATTAAACACACAGAAATAAAATGTTATAAATATTATAATTTTTGGATTTGGTTATTTAGGTTTTCATAAAAATTATACTCTTACTATTAAAATATATTGTAGATTGTTGATTGAATAATTACGAACAAAATGTGTCATATTTAAAAAATAATATAAAAAATTAAAATTAAATACCTACAAAAATAGAATATATCATATTTAGGAAATAAGATCAATTAAAACGAAAAACTAAAAAAACCCCGCTAAATAATATCCTACTTGAATGTGGAGTCGACAAGTTGGCAAAAAATAAAGTCAGACAACCAATCAAAACAAAATATTAATACACATAAGTCAAATTTCTCCTTTTTTTTTTTGACACAACATATTTTGTTTGGACTTCTCAATTAAATTGTATACATTAGCTTATGGAAATTTTGATTTATGGCGGACGGATGTTTGGGTCCGGTTTGGTTTCTAATATCTAATTATGTAGGCCTTCATAAACAAGTATAATTATCAATATACTTGATAAACTGACATAGATTATAAAACTAATTGATAAACTGATGAGAATTTTTTTTGAATCTACTATATTAGCTAATGAGAATTGCATACATTAGTTTACCACATCATCTTCATGGAAATTTTGATTTATGCCCGCCGGATGTTTGGTTCGGTTTGGTTTCTAATATAACTATAATTATGTAGGCATTCATAAACAAGTATAATTATCATTAAAATATTGTAGATTATAAAACTAATTGATAAACTGATGGGAATTTTTTTGAATTTACTATATTAGTTAACAATCTTGTATAAAATACCATATTGAGTGCATTTTATAAAATATGTCATATTATTGTGGTGAAGTGGTATGAAGAAAATGCCAATAATATCTTCCCTACCCCGTTTTCTTTGGTAGGGCAAGAAAAGGAGGAGAGATAACCTTACATTAAATGACATTAAATATGATAAAATTGGACAAAAAATATTAAAAAATGAGTAATTTTTTAAAGGGTATAATTTATATGGAATTAAGCTTCTTTGTGAAGCTTGATTTTGTTGTAGAGAGGAGATAAGAAGATGATGAGTTTTTTGCATCATATGAAGACGAGAAAATCTTAGACACGATTAACAAAATTGAAAGTGTACATCAAGGTTCTGTTGCAGTAGATGACATCAATGGTGTTAGTGAACAGAAATTGTCGGTAATGGACATAACTTCAATGTGGTATTGTCGGGAGATATGAGTGGACCACTTAACTTACATAGTGGACGTGAAGTTTCTATAGGTGGACAATATAATAACGAATTAAGTTAGGAGAACACTTATAAACGAAAACGTGATGAAAAAGAATATATTAATGTCAACAATGATAATGACTTGGAAGTTGGAGAGTATTGATATAATATTTGCGAGGATACGATGGATTACGAAAAATGTGTACCAATATTTTAGTAAATCATGTGTTGTAACATGAACCGATTTTGACCCTCTATTTTGTTCACATTTATTTGTCCAAGAGTCTTTCTTTTGTCTACATAAGAGAAGAGAGATGTTGATGATCTTATTCTTTATTTTAATATTAATATTAATATATAAAGAAAATCAATTATGACACTAAATAAATAAAAGCTCAAATTGTAAATACTTATTTGTGATGTGAGTTATTAAAAAATTGCAAGGGAGAAAGTGTGTTCATATAGATATTTTAGTCTTTTTATTATATAACATTCTGAAGGGTTTATAATAGATTGTAAAAAACTTTTCTAAAATGATGGTATGTAATATGATTTTCTCTAAACTAAATACAAAAAATAAAATATATCATATTTCCAAAATGATATAAAAAAACTAAAATTGGAGAACCAATAAAAAAAACATTAATACACATAAGTCAAACTTCTCCACTTTTAAAGCATATTATATTTTGTTCCCATAAAATTATATATTAGTGACAAATACATATATTTTATTTGTACGTCTTAATTAAATTGTATACATTAGATTACTACATCATTATAATGGAAATTTCGATTTATGTTCTAGGGATGTTTGCATCCAATTTGGTTTAGATAATACAATTTATTTAAAATAAACACACATCAATAGTGAAAAAAAAAAAGAAAAAAAAAACACACATCAATAAAGACACATTAATTGAAATTTTTGAAAGCGAAACTGAAGTAATGAATAAATTAAATTTAGAAAAAGAATTAAAGTATTGACACCAAAATATAAAATTTTGATTTATGAAAATATTGTCATTTACTAGCATTTACGGTCTATTTGGCTGCATTTTTGTTTTTCTTCAATATAATTTTATGTGATGTTCTCGAAAATTAATTTAAATAACGGTTTCATATTTTTATATTTATTTTATTTGTGTGATTACTTGTGTTCTACAACATTATTTCGTGAAAGTTAATGTTGCTTTTTATGTATATAATAAAATTACATATGTGTAATTTTAAAGATAAATGTATAATTATACAAAACAATGTTGACAAAAAAATACAAAACAATTAATTAATAATATAATAAAATTAAATATCTATATATAGTTGTAATTAAATCACCTTCTTATAATATAGAGAAAATAGCTAAACTACCATACATTTTAATACAAATGAATAGAACCATACAAATTTTTTTTTCTTATTACTTGCATTTAAAAAATGCCTAGCGTACGATTCTATTATGTTGTGACAAAAAATGTATTTACAGGAATGTCATTCGCCACGTAGGAATTCGCTGACGTGTATTAATGAGACGACTTATGGTTACGTTGCAGCTGAGTTACTAAAACCCGCTGAGTAGAGAAATTAGCTGACTTATGGGCATAAGTCACCCGCTCGTGATGACTTACTTACAAAAGCTGGTTGAGTTAAGAGAAATTAGCTGACTTACGGGCATAAGTCACCTGCTCGTGACGATTTACTTACAAAAAATGGATGATTTATTTTTAAAAGGCTGACTTACTGTTGAATATGGAATCGTCGATCCGAAGATTTAAGTTCATATTTGATAAAGAGAATTGCAAATGAGACAGTAAGAGGCGCGTCGAGAAGCCCGACGCGCTTAAACGATTTACAAAAGAACTTAGGTCGTCGATATGTTTACAGAAAAGCTCAGGTCGTCGATAATGGGTCTGACTTCTCTCTAAACCTTTCTCTCTCTATCTTTTCCAACCCCTTTTCACTTCGGGTTCACTCCTTATTTATACTTGTTTTGTCATCATTGCGGGCACTTAACTAGGCGTTCTGTTCATCCGGCGAGTCAGCTCGTAGGTCACTGTTCGCCGAGCTAGAGGGGGTTTAGGCGTACTGTTCCTGCGGCAGTTCCACGCACTTCGTCGACTCAGCGAGATGGGCCGCGCGTCGATGGACTTCAGTTATGGGCTTGGTCCTATCGGGTCTGGGGCGTCGGGCCCTTATCCTACAATAAGTCCCCCCAGTTCAACGAGACGAACATATGTGTGGATCGTCGGACATAGTGTGTCTTTTTGGCCCAATCGGACCAAGTCAGGCTTTCTTCTGCTTCGTCGTTATCCAGGCGCGACCTGGAATGATGAGCTGGCATCTCTAACGGTTGGCGCTGACGTCGAGGGGAGTTGGCTTCGTGGAGAAGCTATTGTTTCCCGGTCACCTGTCTTGTTACCGGTTCGTCTGCCGATTGTTTTCTTCTGTTGTCTCTTCGTCTCCTGGTCAAACTTACCCGGGACGCTTCGGCTTCTGGTCATTTCTCTATATATATCTCTTGGTTTCTCCATTATTTTCACTTTGCATTCATGACCAAGGTATTTTCTTTGCTTTCCCTTCTCTCTACTTTTTCTCTCTAGCTTTTGGTTATTTTTCTTTTATCGACGCAATAGGTTGCGATCTGATGAACCTTGAGATGGGTAGTGGCACTAGTGCGTCTGAAGACGCATCATCAAGCCTCAGGACTGAGTCCTCTGCAGGTGAGTCACATCGTTGATCCGACCCTACGACCAGTACGTCGTCTGGTGATGTAAAGACCAAAAGATCTGAAGGAGAACCGGCAGAGCGGCAAGATCATACTGCAAACCAGAGGTCATCTCCTTCCGATCTCATCGATATGATTCTGCTGTCGGCGAGGAAAGGGATCCGAACTGATACCGCGCAAGACGCGTTGAGGCGCGGATTGCAAGGGAAATCCCTTTGAGTGGGGCGCAATGCGGGATGCCGCGACCCCTACTATAGAGTCGTTTTTCCCTCGGCGAGACGGGGAAGGCTCGTCTTCTGCTCCGCCTGGGGATGTCGACAAGATTACTGGGATTGGGTCGACCATGACCAAGGCGCGTCTTTTGAGCATGGCGAGGCTGTGTGGCTTCGAGGATCCCAATATGGTGTTTAGGATTCTGGGTCCCAGAGAGAGGCCATGGGAACCCCCGCAAGGTTACTTCGCTGGGTTCAAGGATTACTTCAACGACGCTCATTTATGGTTTCCTCTTCTGAAGGTCTTCGTTTCTTATTGTGTGCGGTGTTGGATGAGCATTTCTCAGAACACAGTCGCGTCGTTTCGCACGAAGTTGGCCTCGATGTTTGCGGGAGGTTCTTCACAGACGCAACACGAATCTCTCATAGCACGAGGGTGGTTAAGTTTGCTATCATACGGGGCTTTTCTACGTGTCATGGAAGAACCAGTACAAGGTCGTCAGTGGAGTGCTGCGGAAGGTATGGGATTGGCAGCGTCGATGGTTCTTTGTGAAGGTCAACAAAGCGTCCGTTCGGTCATGCGCTTACAACTATTCCATGAGATGGAATATGTGTATTGGTAGAACTTCGCGTCATTTTTGTGTTTTCTTTGGTTCGCACTAACTAGTTTGTTGTTTATTGCAGATTGTTCCCTGCCTATCAAGAAATACGTCTATTTATCACGTCGATTACTACTCTTTTCTGTGTATCATTACTAATTCGTTTTTTTCAGTTGATTGGGATCGTTGTCCTGTACCTCATCTGACGGCCATGGCATCATCATTTGTTGAAGAGTTGAGAGCTGCATCTCTAAAGAAACAAGCTGAAGCTGCTGCGAAGCTGTTGGGATCGGTAAAGGTTCCCGAGGTGACCAAGGGTGGTGATGGTGCAGTGACTGAGACCGCGGCTGTTGAAGGGAAAACCGCTGAGGTGTCTGTTGCGGCTAACCTTTCTGAGAAGGCAACCGGGAAAAGAGTTCTCCAAGCTCCTTCTAAGAGAAAGAGGACTGCTGCTGGTGAGGTGAAAGCGCAAAAGAGGGCTTTCAATACGAAGCTAACAATCAACGAGCCTATCGATGCTCCTCTGGTGAGAGAGGCGCTCGCCGATGTTCCTCTGGTCGTTAATACTGAAACAATCGTCGACGAGTCTTAGGTAGAGGATCGTTCGATCGTTCAGGTCGAGACGCAAGAGAGTAAGGACTCCAAGGAAGAGAGGAGAAGCGGCTCCGATGATGCATAGGAAGAGGAGGACATGGGTGAAGAGGATGTCGCGACTCGTAGGGGCAAGTCGTGTTACTTAGAGATGCCGAGAAGCTGCCCTTCGACTTTCAATATGACGATGTTCTTCGGATGCACGAGGATCCCGTGGCCTGCAGATAATTAGTAAGCCAGTTGATCCCTTTGGGATCTTTTGATCACTCGGACATGGGGGATAGATCGAACGAGATGTTCGATAATTTCTCCGTGTCATACGTCAAGGTAAGATTTCTTGCTTGCATGTCTGAATTATGCCGAGCCATTCTAAATTATGAGTGTTCTTGCAGACCGGAATGATGGCGAACCACATGTTCAGGTGGTTTAAGTTAAAGGTGCGATTGGCTCCTGAGGCATCGATCGCTTTGCGTGAACAAGTGGAAAAATACTCCTGGCTATATCGGAGTGAGAAGGAGAGGTCCAAAGATTTGGCTGCAATTGGCAGAATACGCTCTCGTTGGCTGAGAGAGCGACAACGACGATGAAAGTTGCCGAGTTTGAGTGCGAGGCCGTGAAGATTGAGAAGGATGAGCTTGTTGCCCGTAATGAAGAGCTTGAGTGTGAGTTGAAGAGGCTTCACGACGAGAACCGCGTACTGGCAACTCGGTATGCCGACGCAAACAAGGAGAGATTACATGTGCTCAGGAAGCTCGATCTTAAGGTCAGAGAAGCAGTTGGGGAAGCTGAGAAAGCTTGGGCCGCGTCAGTTGATGCGGAGTTCGAAAAGGTGAGTAGGTATCTAGACTAGATGGGCGAGGCTCGTCCCCTAGATGAGGCCATTGCTTGTTATACAAAGGCTGGGGAGCTTTTTGACATGGTGGTCGGCTTTGGTGGCATGGTACCTGATGTTCTTTGTGAGCCCCTTGTCGAGCAGCTTAAGGCGAGGAAGAAGCTAGAAAATTGATCGAAATTGTCGACCTTTCTGCTGAGGACTTAGCGGGTCCATCGAGGCATCCAGAGGAGGTTCTTCAGCCTGTCGAGGATCAGAGCTCGTCGATTCAGCCTGCTGGGGCGAACGACGGTGGAGCGAATGATGGGGCTAATAACGCTGTTGTTTAGGGCGATATTTTTGGGATTTATCTGCTGTAGTTTGTTGTTGTTGTTGTTGTTGTTGTTGTTGTTGTTGTTGTTGTTGTCGTTGTCGTTGTCGTTGTCGTCGTCGTCGTCGTTGTCGTTGTCGTTGTCGTTGTCGTTGTCGTTGTCGTTGTCGTTGTCGTTGTCGTTGTCGTTGTCGTTGTCGTTGTCGTCGTCGTTGTCGTTGTCGTTGTCGTTGTCGTTGTCGTTGTCGTCGTTGTTGTCGTTGTTGTCGTTGTTGTCGTTGTCGTTGTTGTCGTTGTCGTTGTCGTTGTTGTCGTTGTTGTTGTTGTCGTTGTTGTCGTTGTTGTTGTCGTTGTTGTCGTTGTTGTCGTTGTTGTCGTTGTTGTCGTTGTTGTCGTT
>OVBE01006773.1:0-19346 GCA_900406425.1 Iberis pinnata | reverse complement strand
TGTGCCTAAATGCTAATGAATCTACCTAAATGGATACGGAAAAAGGGCTAAAAACGAGTGAAAATACAAGTATATCATTTACCCAATCGGCGAATATCTCTGAAAAAAATCAAGAAGCGGGTTTTCTATCCAGCGATTCCTTCAAAAGGGATCTTTAGGCTAACTGCGGTTAAAGAAGAAGAGATGTAGAATGGAGTGCATATTGAACCAGATCCTAAGTGTGTAGTTGCTGAAGTTCTACACAAAGAGCCTCCAATCTCAATAAGGAATAACAATCCAAAGGTTAAGGAGAAGGTAAAAATGAAACCGAAGCTGGTGAAGAAAGAGTCTCAACTAACTTTGATCCCTCAAGAAATAGTTGGGGATACCATTGAGTATAAGGTGAAAAGCAAAAGGTTCTCAAAGCCTTTTTTTGAAGTTTAGAGTCTTACTCACCCCAGAGTTCAAAGAAAAAGGGATTGATATTGCAAAGGATGTAATGGGGAAGGTTCTGAAGCTGAAGATATTTGGATTTGGAGCTTGTTATGGAACATCGCTGGATGTTGATCACATTCCTACTTAGAGGTAAGTACCGTCAAGCTAAGTGACGTTAAACAAGCGCTGAGTGGGAGGCAACCCACTATATTTAGAGTCTATTTATTTGTTTTTCTATTTTGAGTCAGTCATAATCTACTTATGTTTAGTTTTGAGTTTAAAGTGTTTCAGGTTATTACTGGTGAAGTTTCTTCATGACATTATGGGTTATTTCTTCTATTATCATTACTCATCTTTCTCACTTGAATTGTTGGTTGATAGAATGGTTTCTCACTTGATTCTTGCTAATTCTGATTAGTATTGCTTAGATCATTGCTCAACATTCACCATCATTCTTGTGCTTGACTTGGGTTGATTTTAGATTGTGATGCTAGATTGATTGATGTTAACTGTTCTGAATGATGCTTCTATTATTTGATTCTTGTTGATTTTAAATTAATATTGCTCGATCATAGTGCCTTAATGGTTTCTCTTACATATGATATTTGTTAGTTTTTACAAACTATCATTGCTCAAATTGCTGTTCAACCATTACTTACACTTCTCTTAAGTGTTTGTTCTTTTTGCAGGCATAGAGAATGAGGGATAGGAGTTCAGAACAGATTTGGGAGCACTTCACCTTTAGTAAACCTTTTTCCCTTTAAATCTTATATATTGTTATCTATTTTCATCCATTATAGATTTTTCTATTGATTCTGGTTGTTTCTTTACCTTCCTATGGATTTATTTTCCCATCGGGACTGTGTGAAGTAAGTCTGGGGGAGGGTGTAATGATTACTAACTACGTTTTGATGTTTTATCTTTTTGGTGAAATTTCAAAATTTTTGTTTTTAAATCTAGTTGAGTCTATAGAGTTGAAGGAACCATGATCAAAATCTAGCCAAGTGAGGGTATGGTTTTAACTTTCTCCTGATTGCTGACTTAGATGATTTGCTAAGATTAGGATTGGAACCTCATTACTGATTGATTTGTTTCTGAAAGTTCTGGTCTTTTGAATTATTGGTGAATTGATGCTAGCTCTGCCATGATAAGATTTAATTTGAAATCTGAATTGTTCTTGCTTATGGTGTTGATTTACTTCGAGAATTAGGTACCTTGCTCTTCAGTGTTTTGTAAAACCGATAAGTTTTTCCAGTACGGTCTGAGTCCTTTCTTTCTCTCCCTTCAGAAAAGTAAAAAAAAAAACGGTTTAGAAAAATTGTTGAAAGCGTGACCTAGAAGTCTGTAGTCATTGTCGGGGCTGCTGAAAAGTAGTTAGAATTATGAAAACGCAGAAAAGTGCGAACATGAAAAGAAAAGAAAGAAAAAAAAGAAAGAAAAAAAACGCAGAAAAGTGCGAATCTTTAGAAAAAAAGAAGGGAGAAAGGGAGAAAAAGGATCAAGACCGGAAGTCGGTTGATGCTCTGTTTGGTATGGACATTTCGATAGAAGAGGTACTTAATAGGATCAAGACCGGAAGTCGGTTGATGCTCTGTTTGGCATGAATCTGAACTTAATTGAATTTAAAGGGCTGGTTGATATGATTTGATGCTTGATTGATTTGGGATTTAGAGTAAGAAACAAGTTGTTAGTTTAGTGGTGGTAAAAAATTAAATCAAAATAGTTGTTTGAGATTAGTGTCTTTTANAGGATGAACGCGGAGGAGAACCTCCACACCGACGGCTAAGGAGCCGGAATCCCCCTCCCACCGGCTAATATTACTCGGTTTTAATGCATAATAGTGGACATTTATGTTTGCTATTCTGCATTATTCCGAGTGTTTTCACTGCATATTTGGTAGAATTTTAGTATTCTAGGTGTTCGGGTCGAATCGGAGCAAAAAATGCATTTCAGGAGATTTCAGGAAGTTTTAGAAGAATTAGAAGTTGCAGACAAAAGTAATCGTTCGGCCAGGTGATATGCCCGATCGGGAAAATGTTCCTGGAAAAATCCGAAGAAAGAGATCGATCGAGCAAAAGGAGTTTACTCGAGAAAAAATGTGAACCGCCCGATCGAGCAAACACTTGCTCGATCGGACACTTATCCCGAGAAGAAGAATAAGTTTTCCAATTTGCAATTCAAGTCCTCAAACCTATCAAGTTTTCCATATTTTATTATTTTACCTTTTTAGCCTATAAATACAATGTGTTTTAGGCCTTTAGAAAAAGAAGCTTTATTTTATTTCTGAGAGAATTGCTGAGGAGAGGAGATTCTGAACTCTGTATTTGGGAGAAGTTTTCTCTGAATCCTTATTTTATATCTATTATATTTTTATTATGTATTTTTCTTTGGTATTGAATTGTGCATGCTTTTCAATGTCTGAGTGGTTCCCTAGGTAGGTTTTAGGATTTTCTAGGAAAATCATTGTTTGATTGTTAGATTTGTCATAAAGGAATAATAATTGTTAGGTTCTTAGTCTAGACTTGTTATTAATGCATGAATTAGAAAAGCTAACTAGTTCATTGATATTAAACTGATAAGCACAAAGAGATTTGGTTTAGAAGTTTGATCTAGTCTATATGAATAAGTGATTTTGCTTGCGAGAGTATTGTCTTGATTGCTAATGAACAATTGAATCTGAACTTTAATGCATGTTATGTTATTTAAAAGACGGCGAGAGTTTGTCTCTGATAATTTGAGCATAGGGTTTAGTACTCCGAGAGGAGATCATTTCATCTTTGTCTTTCATGTTGAGAACTATTTTCAAAGAAAATCCCTACATGATAAATTGACTTTCAATCCTGATTACCTGTAGTTTCCCTGATGCCTGACGCTTTTATTTTATAAGTTTAAATCGTTTTCTATTTACCGTTTTGATTCGTTTACAAACAACCTTATTATTTATGCTTTAGCTAGATTTGAAACTAAAACTGAACGTGTACTATTCTGGTTTCTGTGGATTTGATACCCTTTTCTATGCTACATTGAACTATTCTCTGCAATACTAGTTTAGGATTAAATTCTTAACATATCAAAAAGCTTTATTAATAGTATAGCTTAATAAAGATGTGTAACGGTTATATCTTGGGATTCTGAAATTGCGATAAATTGTCTTACTACGGACAATTTTTAGAATTAAGGAAAGAGTTTCGACTCGAATCCGTTTGTTTTAAGATTTTTAAAACGTTTTAAACTCGGTTTTAACTAAATCCGGTTTTACGGTCCCTACAGGAAATCCGTGCCCGAGATTTCTCCCATAAATCTTGATTGGTTGACGCTATACTCACAACCTTTGATTGATTTTGAAGAGTTTTTTAAACACTTTTTATTGTTACATGCCTTCTAAATTGTCCAAAATATCTATTTTCATATCTAGAAGATTTGTATTTGTTTTACTCAAAAATTTGAGAAAGAGAATACATTAAAATCTATTCAAATCAAGATATTATAAAATACAATATATTGAATAATGTGTTTTAAAATAGATCAAACAAATACATAATTCAAGAACAAATTATTGTATTTTGATGGAAAACATCATTAAATAACAAAGAATTTTACGATAAATTTTAAAATACAATCAAACCAATTAAAAAAGGAAAATTTTCAAATAATACATGAACTATTTTGGTAAGCTTTTTAATACACCAAATATTAGAAATTTATCTTTTAATACACGAACTTTCAAAATTCGTAGACTTTCAACGTTGCAGTTAATAGACGTTAATTTGATTAACTCTTGTTAATTAAATCCGTCAATTTCTAATCCTTTGTGGTTAAATAAACCTATAAATGACAAAACTACCGTTACTCAATTTAGGGTTCTAAGTTTTTCCCCAAATCAATTTTGAGTAAGAACCCTAAAAAAAACCTCTCAAAAGTCGCGATTGTTGTGTGTGTTTTGTGATGTGAGGATTGATTTCAGGAGAAAACAAGAAGAAGAATGGAGTTTTGAGATGATTATCAACAACATTAATTTTAAAATATTAACTTAATTCATTGAAAATTCGTAACAAAATCTAGCATTTTGTTCATGAAATAGGTTCCGCATTCGAATTCAACAGAAATAGTTTGACCATTTATTTAATTTAGTTTTCCGATATCCAAATAGAAACTTCAAATTTACAGGATTCAACCCAAATGTGGTTCAACTCAAGTTGGAGGTCTTTTCAAGCAATCCAATTTAGTCAACAAAATAAATTCATCTCTTTGCATCGATGTAAATCAGATTCCAAACACAAGTTGTTGAAGTCTTGAGAAACTTTCAGATGTTGCAGCAAGCGTGAATTTACGCACAAGGATAAAGAGAAAAAGATGAAGATAAACTACAACTTCAATATACATCTACAGTTCGTGGACACGAACCAATTAATGTGAGCGAAACGAGATAAAGAGACCTGATCAATCCGAAACTTTTGAAAGGTTTTGTTTTTAGAGTTCTTACTCAAAATCGATTTGGGGAAAATCTTAGAACCCTAAATTGAGTAAGGATAGTTTTGTTATTTATGAGTTCATTTAACCATAAAAGATTAGAAATTAACGAATTTAAATAACCAAAGTTAATCAAATTAATGTATGTTAATTATGATGTTGAAAGTCTACTAATTTTAAAAATTCGTGTATTAAAAAACAAATTTTTAATACTTGATATATTAAAAATCTAACATAAACAATTCATATATTATTGTCGAGATTTTTCATGGTTTTTTTGGAAATTTTGCCATTAAAAAACAACATTAAATAACACCCTTTTAATAGTTTGATGGACCGTAACCAATAATTCATAGCCCATTACGTTTCTGAAAATATCCAAAGCCCAATTATGCTATCAAGCAAGGTGGCAGAGTCTGATTGGGTATCGACGTGTAATTAGTGGTGAAGAAAAGAAAAAGGACTCTCTGCCCTCTGGAGAATCAAACACTTTGCACGGTGCGAGATGGCGAGCTCAGTGACGCTGCTTCTATGGAGTCTTCTTCTTCTCGGAACCCTAAGCGCTATTCAGGTTCATTTTGTGTTTATACACACATAGTCTCTTCTCACATTTGATCGATTGCTGCAGTATTTTATCTATCGAGTTCTTTGATTTTGCACGATCTAGATTATACCCAAATTGAGTGCAATTGTTTACGGAAATTTTATCTTAGGTTTTCATTTTGAGTTTCTTTGATTTAGTGTTTGATGTGATTCACGTGTCCGATATGACTTTCAATGATTCAATTAGCTACGTAAAAGATACAGGAAAGTGGAACCACCATGTGTTTGTTTTGAAATTCTGAATTTGCTCCTTAAAAACAGATTAGATTCAACATCATCGAATTTATAAATGTATGGGGAGAGCTAGTTACTGCATGAATTGCGCCTAATATTGATATCTGGATGTTGGTTCCATGTTTCAGGCCAAAAAGTCGAAAGAAAACTTAAAAGAAATCACACACAAGGTTTATTTCGATGTTGAAATTGATGGAAAAGCAGCTGGTATGACATTGGCCCTGAATTTATTCGTATGATCTATGTTGGTGCGCTTGGTTCTTGTTATATGTTAGGCTACTTGAATTGCTTTGTGATTTTTGCTTTTTTTTTTCTCTTGTCCATTGCCATCTTCCTGCTGAAACCAATTTGATAATTTTTGTCCAGGTCGTATTGTCATGGGCCTTTTCGGAAAGACAGTCCCCAAAACTGCAGGTATTCTTAATCCTTAACATTATTGCTGTACCGTTGGTTCTGGACTTCAAGCTTAGGTATGAGCAAGATATTCATAAGAAGACTTACTATCTGAACTTGTTTGTTTCTGCAGAGAATTTCCGAGCTTTGTGCACAGGTAAGCAATCAAAATGTTCCTCATTCCCATCCTATGTCAATTGAATATCTTACAACCTTTCTCTGTCATCACATATTAGCACACTAGTGTATCTACATTCTGTGTATTCATTTTTTACACAGGGGAGAAAGGAGTAGGTAAGAAAGGTAAGCCTTTGCACTACAAGGGGAGTTCATTCCATAGGATCATACCAAGCTTTATGCTTCAAGGAGGGGACTTTACTGATGGAAATGGAATGGGAGGTGAATCTATCTATGGTGAGACGTTTGCTGATGAGAACTTCAAACTCAAGCACACTGGTCCAGGTGAGGGCTTCTTTTTTAGTATCCTGTGTCTACAAGCTCTTGTAAGGTTTTTGCCTGATCAATTGTTTTCCTTGTTTACAGGGTTTCTATCGATGGCAAATGCCGGTGAAGACACCAACGGATCACAGTTTTTCATCACAACTGTAACAACCAGCTGGTGAGTACAAAATCAGCTGGAATTCAAACCCATAAATTGATGTGTTGTTGATTAGAAAGTTCGGTCTGTATACAGGTTGGACGGAAGACATGTAGTATTCGGGAAAGTAGTGACGGGAATGGATGTGGTATACAAGATCGAGGCTGAAGGGAATCAGAGTGGAACTCCCAAAAGTAAAGTGGTGATTGTGGACAGTGGCGAGCTTCCTCTGTAACTTGTTAAAGATTCTACAGTTGTGGTTTTATTTCTTGACTGCTTTGAACTCTTAGCTGCATTAAAATTCGAAATGAAGGGATGGTTTCGTTCGAAAATACAATGCTGACTGCCACTTATTGATAGCGTAAAATTAGAAACGGAGAATCAAGGACGAGAAGTTTGGCTCCTCAACATTTAGTTTTAACACAGATCTAACAGCAGATATGGGGACAAATTAAAGATGTAGCATCAATCGTGTGTGATATGATTATGCATAACGTATATTGATTAAGTTAGAGGTTACTACTTACAGAGAACATATGAGCCGAGTAACGGATGTAGCTTTATTTTGGAGCCAACGGAACCTGAACATTTACTTGTTATTTTTATCCATCTTGACTTTTGATATAGTTAGAAATATTCACAACATGCAAATTAGCACAAAGGTAAAACAAGGGTCCGTTGTTCTTTAGAGGTTATAGATTTATTTTTAGACAACGTAGATAAACAATAATATACGATCTCTCTATCTTCTTTCTCTCTCTAAAACATCTACCTCACCACGATCGCCGATTGGACTTTCGCTTGTCTGGTTTGCTCCGCCGATTGCGTCCGGCTTCAATGTCGGCGCCTAGCAGCCTCCTTTCTTTTTTTTTAGTTTTTGTTTTTTTCTTTTGGTTCTCTCTCCCCTTGCTTCTTCGATTTCGATTCTGGTGGCTTCTATCGCTGGTCTTTCGGAGTTGGGCTCGCATCTGGCGTGCATGTCTATTCCTCACTGCCACTTTGCCGATGATGAACTTGTGCTTTCACATATTTTTTCTTTTGTAGGGCCACCTTGACGCGATTTCCTTTTGTCTTCGGATGCATGCGGTTCCAAAGTCGACGGCTTCATGCCTACTGTTGCGATCTCCGACCTTGTTTGATCAGCTAGTGGTTATGTCGGAGCGGATCGTGGGAGCTGTGAAGAGAGTTTTGGTGGTTGTCTCTTCTATGGATGATGTTTTCTAGGTTGTTTGGTATATCTCTTGCTCTCAGAAGTGAAGTGTGGCGGTTGGTCCATCTCATTGGACCGGGTCGGTCTGGATGGACGGTGGATGGTGACAGCAAGGAATTCCAGAGAGTTAGGGCATTCCCCCAATTGGGCCTCGAAATGGGCTTCAGTAATCCATATGGGCTCATTTCTTTTTTGGACAAAGCCCATCATCTCTTTTTTGCTTATGTAATATATTTTCTTATGTCGTCATTATATCTGTTTTAGCTTTAAGTTTCGAGCAGCTCATCACAGGTACAATCCTGGTACTCCCTTCCCGATCCGGTAGTTTACCGACAAAACGGGTTATTATGGGTTTGTTGCGGAATTCTCAATTATGTGGTACTTCGGGACTTTTAAATCTTCTTTTAGAAGTAGTTATCTCCTTTCTTTATGAGGACATTTACCCAGTATGGGTTTGTATCTTCTCCTTGTTGGGATCTCTTGTACTTTTTGGTGGGCAAATGAGAATTTGAGACGGGAAATTTCGGGAATGGGAACGAGACGGGAATTTGGGAACAAAAATATATGTTCCATTTTAAATTCGGACCAGGAGCAATATGGGATGGGAACGAGAATTTCCGAAAATATAACAAATAAACAAAAAAAATTTGGTTCCTACCGCAGTTAGCTAATTTTCAACGACACACCAGTAATAACCACAAAAATCGACACAATTATATATGTTTAAATAACATTAAAGTCAATTACTTATGTTTTAAATAACATCAATTATCGTGTCTCTTTGTAGAATTAGGAAAGATGAACTATTTTTCTGCCGTTTTTTAGAATCACAAAAATTAGGTTATAATTATTAATAATATAACTAGATTTAATTTATATAGATTGTAATTTTAGTTTTAAACTATGAACATTAAAAATAAAAAATAAATTAGTATATTTATATTATATTATATATATATATATATATATATAATGTTGTATATCAATCCCAAATGGGACGTCGGGAATTCCCGATCCCGTCCTGTCCCGTCCCATTCCCATTCGGAAAATGAAAAGATGTCTCATATGGAAATATATATTTTAATAGAACGGGAATTTCGGAACGGCTTCAGAACGAGAATTGTGCCACCCTTAAATTATTGACGACAAAAAGAAAAAAAAGCACAAAGGTAAAACATTAAAAATGAATTGTTTATATATACACCTCTGATCAAATTAAATCATCCAAACTTTTTCAAAAGTAAATATTAATACTGAAATGTTTATAAGAGATCAAATCAACTCATCCAAACTTGTGCATTGGCAGCTTCAAAGTGCATATGAAGACGCTTGTGATCACGTCAATACACTTAAAAATTTCCAAAAGTTCATTAATGTGTAGAAGCTTTACACAACTGAGGAGACAGATGTTACTTAAAGGAAAAGAAAAAAAAGAGATAATGAGCGAGCTAAGTATTCAGAGGCACCGATTATGCCACATCGGTGACAAGAGTGACCATTGACCAATAACTTTGATTGAAGTGGATATTCTTGAAATCAAGCTCTACTTAGATAATTCTATTTGGATAATTTTATACTATCATCTTTAGTATAAAAGGCGGTTATATGATTGTTGCTATAACGAACGCGAGTTATACACACGAGAGTCAGGCCGTTTATTTTATTCATGAGCCATGAGACATTTTCTTAACTTACAATGTTAAGTGATGGATACTAAGACTACATATCTAGTCAGAACGAATACCATCCATGAAGCTCCTCGGGTCTGGACAATTACCCGTGAACTGAGCTTGCGAAAAGTCGAATCCTGGGTTCTGCATTAACCAATAGAAACAGAACATGTAAAAAAGGAACAGAGATTATTTGAAAGAGAAAAACAAAAAAAAACTTGAGACCCAGAACAATAAGACAAAACCGTTAAGGCATAAATGGATCAGACCCATGTTTTAGTTAATTTGCTTAATTAATGTAGGAATCCAGTTAGACCATGATTTTGAGCAACACACCACAGTAAGGCAGCCGCCACTGCTTACACTCTTGGGATTGGGAACTATATAAGCAGCTTTATACACTGTTTATAAAGATACACAATAGGTTCACTACTTCACATAAATGTAAGAAAAAAAAGTAAAAAAACTATAACTAAAAATGCAATCAATGTGGTTAGATATAATGACTCAACCAAATCGGATATTTGTGCCAAAGTAGTTATATATTGGCAAAGATTCATTCAACCTAGTAGATGGTGCTCAAGACTTGCTTTAGATATCAGGTAGCTAACCAAGTTCTGCTTATGCGAAAGCACTAGTGAATTGGCAATTATACATGGACATCAAAGTTTAAGAATCTATACAAAGACAAGATACTGGACACTTTGGACAAAAAAACTCATTTCCTACATGTTAACGTTCTTGCACACAATTTGGACAAAAAGCAAGACTCTGGACACCAAACTTTTATATATCAATTATCTATCTTCAAAAGTTAAATCTGATTAAGATTTGTTGAGAAAAGAAGAAAAAAAGAAGATAGGGTTTGAATTGAATATAGCAAACCTCTTCTTGAAACCTCTGTAACATGAGGCGCTTCTGTTCAAGATCAGTAGCATAAGGATCTAACTGACCCTGTCCCGAAATAGGTGATGCCCATGTTTGCCCTTTCTCCCTCTTCTGCAGGGTAATGTGCATTATATCATCTTCTGCCCAAATCAAACTCAAATATTCAGACTACCAATCTAACCCGTGAAAGGCTAACATACATATGTTGGCAATAATCCAAAACACAATGCAAAAAATACAAGATAGCTGTACAACATTCCATCGCCATCCTATATTCTTAAATATACAAACTTAAACTACATTTAATACTCAGACCACATTCTCTGGTTAAAATCATATAGTTTGTCTAAAAACAGAAACCTAACCAGCAAATCTTTATAGGGAAATAAAAATGGAGTACCAAGGGTCCAGAAGGAGCAATCCGTCTTCACAGGGGCACTAAGATCGTGCTGAAGATTCACAAGTTTTAGTCACTTGAGCCGAGTTATACCATGTATACAAATGTTGAGAGATAGTAAAGCACTAACATTGAGGTAAGGAGGGTTGCCTTTGATGCCAACTTCGAGATGTTTCGACTGAATTTTGCAGTGGAAAGCCTTTGCATGAACATTAGGCGGCAAATTTATGTACAAATTCACTTCTTCTAGGGTTTGATCCCACTCAAACACTTTCTGCCCTGAAACATCGGAAATCGAAAAACATAATCGATCAAACAAATCAAACAGCAATAGTAGAGATTAGGGAAAGAGAGAAACCATTGTAAATAAAATCATGTCGCTTCTCTGGCGCAAGTTTATCCGCCATATCTAGGGTTCACTTCTCCTTCGCCGCAGAAATTGATCTCCGTTAAGAAATTTTTGAAGCTTCTAATTTTTCCACTTGTCCCGATTGGACTAAAGTCACCGAAGCCCAATAATTTTTATGTTCCACGAACCACGATGGTTCCTTGTTTTTTTTTTTCTTCTTTCTTTGGGATAAAATTGCTTTCTTTTAAAACGAAATATATTTGAAAAAATCATAAAATCTTTTTGAATCATTAAATAAAATTGTCTCAAATTTTATAAATAATAATATAATACAAACATTTTTTTTTTTTATCGTTTTACTTATTACTTTCAAATTCGTATTTATACATGTTTTAATATTAAGTTATCTATATAAATGTTATTTATACAACTTATTAATAGTGTATTTCTGATTATTACTTTCAAATACATATTTATATAATAACAAAACACATGTACTCCCTCCGTTTCGAATTACTTGTCGCTTTAGAGTTTTGCACACAAATTAAGAAATCTCTATTTTCTATAAAAACACCATTAAATATTCTAAATCAAGCAATAGAAAAAACTCCTGCAATTATTCTATTGGTTAAAAAAGTAAAATTCATTTAATTTTTGCATTGAAAATATAACACGACACATATTTTGAAACAAAATTTTTTCTCCAGAACGACAACTAATATGAAACGGAGGAAATATAATATTAAGTTATCTATATAAATCTTACTTATACAACTTATTATAATCAAAACATTTGTTTTCATTTATGTGTATTACACTGACATTTATCTAATCAGATATAAAACAAAACTGAAAATAATAATACTTTATAAATTTATTGATATTAATATTGTATTTTAAAGGCTAAATTACTGTATTCAACAAAATATATTAATATGCAAATTAGATTATTAAATAAAATAGAACATTACTCCTATGCAAAAACTTTCTTTTTTCCTTCTCTACCAAACTAGTTATATTAATTAGAAGAAAGCCATAATGGATATATAATCCCACTTTAGAAAATTACAATCCCATCTTTGGAAATTACACACCTATTTTAGGATATAAAACCTCACTAAGAAGTTGATACATGTTCCATATCAGAGCTTAACATGTCCTTTCATCGGGATAACTAAGCTTACTAATTTAACTATGCTATAAAGAACTTTCGATTGTCCAGAGTCTCGATGATAACCGACGCAGAATCATAAAGAAGGATATGATTCATGAGAATGGTTCTCCTAGATCGAATATGACATAGTCGATGAAAACAACAAAAGCACCAAAATATATAAAACGATTAACATAAAGAGACAAGACACTAAAAAGACATAAAATTAACAAACTAAAACAAAAAAATATTAAAGGCTAAATTCTTGTATTCAACAAAATATATTAATATGGAAATTAGATGATTAAATAAAATGGAACATTTCATTTTAAGAAGACTCTTATGCAAAAAATTTCTTGTTTCTTTTTTCTGCCAAACTAGTTAATATTAAATTAGAAAAAAAAACTCATAATGGATACATATAATCCGACTTTGGAGAATTACAATCCCACTTTGGGAAATTACATATCTATTTTAGGGTAGAAAACTTCACTAAGAGGTTGATACATGCTGCATATCAGAGTTTAACATGTCATTTCATTGGGTTAACTAAGCTTACTAATTTAATTATGCTATAATAAACTCTCGATTTTCTAGAGTTTCGGTGATAACTGATGCGGAATCGTAAAGAAGGATATGATCCATGAGAGTGATTCTCCTAAATCTAATATAACATAGTCGATCACAACAACAAAAGCACCAAAATAAGAAACAATTAACAGTCATAGACAAGACACTAAAAAACATAAAATTAACAAACTAAAACAAGAAAAATAAGGGCAATGCAAGTTCGAATGATAAATTGGGCCCAAAACGAAAAGCATATTCCCTTGCCCAAGAAGAAGCTCTTTCCAAGCATTAAAGGTGTTTGCTCCTCCTACTCGCTAGCTGCCAAAACCAAAAGCCAGTTGCTTTCGTTCACCACCGGAAGTATGAAGAAACATATATATTAATACAAACACAACTTTTATTCCAACGGTTTTCAAAAATGATTGCAAGTGTTGTTTTTCTTACTTGTACTATAATCTATTCAACAATACATTTATATGTTTTGAAAACCTAATCCTAATAACCTATTATGGATGTTAGAATCCAAAAAATAAATTTATCTAAATCTTAATAAAAAATTCGTCGATTTTCGTCTTAATAAAGAACAATCACAACTCAAATTTATGTCAAAGAGATTTTTTATTAATCAATAAAATTGCTCTAAAGCCCGAGCTCGCGTACAAGATAAAATGCTCAAGTAAAAATCCAAAAAGATGGAAAGTATTTAATGTCTTCTCTCTGTTATGACTTTCCTATATTTACTTCTCTGAATCGGCTTCGATTCTAGTTGGGGCTGCCAGACACTTCAGGTTTCTGTTCCAATATTCCCGCTGAGTTCATACTTCCTCGTTCCCACGATCTCAGTGTATCCCGGGAAGCTCGGAATGGTCGAGACTCGGTCCTTTCTTTCTTAGACTGCTTCCTCGTCGTTCTAAGTCACATTGCGTGTTGGGTGTTCTTTAAGTGTACTCATGTAGAAATAATATCTCGGCGAATTATTCTGGGGTTAATACATACTGGGTTAAGAGATGCAATCTTACTAGTTAAGGCAAAATCTTAATGAGGGGGTTTTGCACCAACAGATTAGCCTCCAAGTCTTCCAACGAGTTTGGCGAGTTGAGTGACCTTCAAAAACCTAGGTAGTGGATTCTTGTCATGATATCGAATCCAAAAGGAGAATTAAACGAATTAAGCCATTATGTAATATTTATTGTTTCGGATCACTCAAATTTCTTGCAAGGATTTCGGTCTTTCGTAATATATTAATCGCTGAATTTGAGCTGATTATTACGATTTAGATTGTGCTGTTGTATTTTATTTATTTTTCTTCAAATTTATACGCTAATAGAAATCTCAATTGTCTCGGTCGTTATCCCTTGTTGCACGCGGGTGTTACTTCAATTCAAAATTTGAAAAAGATGTCATTATGCCTACAAAATGCGGTTCATCATTCCCAATGCAGTTACTTTTCTTCCATCTTATGGAAACCGCCTCTCTCCACACACGTTTCAACTATCTCTTCTCCTCTATGCAATAAGGTAAAATAAATTTTTATATTTCCTCTTTATTTATCGTTTTAGGATTCAAACTTTTCCTTCTCCATCTTGTTCCTCCTTCTCTGGATTTCCTACTCTTCGCTTCTTGTTTTCAAGATTCGAATTTCAAAGATGGTTAGTCACCTATCTCTACGCTCTAGAAGCAACAACTCTTCATCGTTAGTTGCTACTGGTGGTGGTGTTACGTCCTCGGCGGCTTCTGGAAGGAGATCCAGGGCTGTCGTCGCCCCAACCATCATGTCTTTCTCGGAATCCCTATCTACTATGGCATCGATAGTGCTGATCTGGGAGATGTTTGATTTCCTAACCGATATTTGATATCTCATTCCCTGTCCTGGGCAGTTTCCAGATTCTCCTCCGCCTGGGTTTGTGACGGTTTACGAGATCTTATTCAAGATATACGAGCTTTGTTTTCCGATTCCGGAACTGATAATCTGATATCTCCGCCGTCAGGGAATGGCTCTGATTTTAGTTGATACCGAAAGGAGTTCGACAGAAAATTTTTCTGGTGATTCGGGCGCGTGAGAATGGGTTTGAGTAGGGTTGCGGCATGCTCGAGGAGATTACTCACATCAAGAGAGGTCCAAAGGGTTTACATTTTGGAAAACACCCAAGGACAACGCCGACCGAGATCAATTTTTTCTTCCTAGAAGTTAATAATCTGTCTTTCGGGACAAAGGACCCTGTGGATTTATAGTCTTAGTGGTCTCGGTCTATTGGTGTGCATGCCTTCGGACATATCTTTTTTATTTGTTTGATGTTATGTGCGTTTAAGATGAAGAAATTATGCTCGATGATTTTTACAATTTTTATGTTAGTTGACTGTTTATTTCTCCATTTGTTATTTCAGCCATGCATCTAATAGTTGTTGAGGATCCTTCATATGAGTACCTATACAATCGCAATCTCCTGGAAAACATCACTCTTAGCAATTGGGACACATTTACTGGGGAAAAGGGTCCTTCGTTCTTAGCTTCCTCTGGAACGGCTCTTTGTCATGTGTTTCATTTTTCATCTTCCCTTTTCTTATTTTCCTCATGTTGCATGATCCTTTTGGTAGGTACTCCATCTCTCAATCCTTCTGTATCTGGAACAATGAGGGAACCAAGATATTCTCGGGAGGCTCGAAAGCACAAAGGTGAAAAAGGTAGTTTAGTCTCAGGGGATCCCAGGAAAAGGATGGAAATCTATGCTCTAGTGGAGAAAACGACTAAGGATGTCGAGATGGTTGAGCTCTCTGATTCGTCAAGGGGTGGAACGTCTTGCAGTAAGGCTGGTGGGTATGCTAAAACTTCTGGTCATCCTCCCTCGATCCGTCGCAACATTAGGAAAAAAGGAGTCGCCCTCTAGAGACGTCCCCGGTGGAGTCGCATGACTTTGCATGCTTTTCCTTCAATTTATCTTATCCTCCGAAAGTCTTGATGGTCTATGATGGGGACCTTTTCACGGACCTGATGTCCATGCTAAGGTTGGATGGACCCAGGGTGTATGACCATATGAATTTGATTGTTCAGAGAGAGAATGCAGATTGGGCTCGCTGTCATACTGAGGTATTCTCCGTCCTTGACATCTAAACTTTGAATTTGGGCCTCATTTTCCTTTGGGGATCATGATTAGGGGATCTCTATGATGCAGACTACAACAAGAGCTAACTGATTTGTAGGCTTGCATGATGATGAGATGCGAAAGGCCAAGAAAAACTCAGGTATGGCGTTGGTTGAGGAAGCTACTATTTGGATTGAAAAAACTTTGGTGGAACTCAAGGCTGCCATAGGCAAGGTGGAGGCGTTGACTTAGGAGAATAGCAAGTTGAGAGCTGAGATTGCCAAGCTCAAAGATCTAAAGAAAAAGGATGATGCAAGAATGAACGAAGACACGGTGCTTCATGAAAAAGTTAAGAAAATGCTGGAGGAACATGTGAAGAACGCCGATGCGGGGTTGAATGAGATTCTCGCAAGGATGGAAAGAGAAGTGGTAGAGAAGGTAGTGAACGATAGAATGTACCAGGAGAAATTTCTACAAGTATAGCAGATAAGGGGGAACCTGGAATTGATCGATAACGTTCTATAGGGGGAGTCTAAGCTTGAATCGGAGAAATCTGACCTGGAGGATGATGGAGTGGTCTTTGTTGAGGAGCTGAAAGAACTCAAATTTAAGAGGTTGAATGTTGAAAAGGACTGGTCGCGTCTCCAACTACGTATGATCTAAGTGACCAACTTGGTGAATCCCCTAAGCCAAGTCCTGTCGAGGTATTTAATCCTTATGGTAGTAACTTACCAATTCTTGACCCAGTTGAGGAGGCTTCCATCGAGGTTAAGAAGGATAAAATCCTAGCTTGAGAGGCTATAGATGATGCCTCGACTGAGGGGGTCAATGTAAATGTAGGGGGAGTACTGGAAAAAGTTGTGGAGGTAGCGGTTCGCATTGGGGTGGCTGCGATCAAGACAAACGAGGAAGCTTCTAAAGATGGTGAGGGTGATCATGACGCAATGGAGCGACCGTCTGCGGGCTCCTTTTTCTCTACTCTTTTATTTTCTCTTTATGTATCTTTGATCTTGAACATGGTTGTCTGGAAAGGCTTTTACCCAAATCTTTATTTTTCCTTGGTTGTGCAAACTTGAACCTATTTCCGTCGTTTAAGTCATTGATTTTTCTGTTTAAGTCGTTTGGTTGTTAATCTAGCTAGATTTGAAAAGATCTTTTACGTTTTCTAATTGTGTGCACATGTTTTCGTTTGGATTAGGTCTGTTTCAAGATTTATTTATGTGTTATTCTGCTTAAGTGGTATCCTAGATGCGTATTTAGCACATATTGGCCTTTTTGATATCAAGCTTATTGTAATAAAGTGGAATATTTATTCGAGAAGTCGAATGTTAAAATAATGATGGACGCTTCGATCACTAAAGATATTAATCATTCATTTTAATGCATTGTTACGAGAAGGGACTCGGCTTTAGCTGTTATATGTTGCTGAGGGTTCTCAGGCTAATACCCACTGGGGGTGTGTGATGTATTGTATGACTGGTCAGCTCATACAATGTGATATTTTTTGTATTATTATTTACTTATTAGGTATTATGTTAAGGAAATATGATTAAGTATTTGAACAATTTTACCACTTGTTTGATGTGTTGGGTACGGTATGGTATTCTCCCCTCACTTATGTCTGGGCATTGGTAGAAAGGCAGACGGAAGGGACTAATAGTATAATCCTTAGTTGTGAATATGTCAAAAGCCCCACAAATGTTCCATTGTACATGTAGTTGGATATGCTGATGCGTTCTGACGAAGGTCGGTTTGTAAGATAGGGTCCTTCCAGGCCAAGGAAAGATCTGCACTTGGTCTAACTGAGGCGGTAGGAGGGCTGAGGCAGGGAGTACGAATCAGTTACATCTCCTCCATTTTTGAGGAAAACTTAGAAACAAAGATAGGGAGGGTTGGGGCAGGGAGTAAGAATCAGTTACATCTCCCCCATTTTTTGAAAAAAATTTAGAGACAAAGATAGGGAGGACTGGGGAAGGGAGTAAGGATCAATTACATCTCCCCCATTTTTTAAGAAATATCTAGAGAAAAAGATAGGGAGGGTTGGGGCAGGGAGTAAGGATCAATTATATCTCCGTCATTTTTTGAGACAAATTTAGAAACAAAGATAGGGAGGGCTAGGGCAGGGAGTAAAGATCAGTTACATCTTCTCCATTTTTTGAGAAAAATTTAGAGACAAAGATAGGGAGGGCTGGGGCAAGGAGTAAGGAGCAATTACATCTCCACCATTTTTTGAGAAAAAATTAGAGACAAAGATAGGGAGGGCTGGGGTAGGGAGTAAGGATCAGTTACATCTCTACCATTTTTTGAGAAAAATTTAGAGACAAAGATAGGGAGGGCTGGGGTATGGAGTAAGGATCAGTTGCATCTCCACCATTTTTTGAGAAAAATTTAGAGATAAAGATATCGATAGCTATAGTTGAACTCTCTAAACAGAGTTGCCTACGTATCCCTTAAATGGGGAGCAAGCCTTGGTCGAAGTCACTGAAATGGTTTACAAATACCGTAAAATAAGGTTGTGGTGAAAATAAATCGACGGGTGCCTAATGATGTATTGCGTTTTTAACCACTTTAGGCATCGATTTAGTTCTCTTTTTTTCTAGTTCACTTGCATTCAGAATAATTTAGGTTGCATTTTGCATTCTATTGCATTGTTCATGTACCTAAGGAAGATGAAGCTAAACCGAATCAAAACCAAGAAGAAAGAAGTCAAAAGAAGCTAAAGGAGTCAAACCGGACATGGTATCGGCCACTCGTATTGGTTGGGGTAGACCGATACCTGTCACGAAGAATCAATACCGGTACATTTCAACCGATACACCCATATCAGTTGGGGTGTATCGGTTGGAATCAACCGATGTGAAGCACAAGAAGCATACCGGGCAAGACCTACAGGTACACCTGGCCTGATACAGGTGTACCGGCCATCATGTATCGGTGTCGAAGTACCGGTACCGATATCGGCCACCCGTACCGGTTGTACCGGCCGATATCGGCTGAAAAAAGAGAAAAAATACTTTTGTTTAAAAACACTTGAAAGACCTAATGAGGCNCACTTGAAAGACCTAATGAGGCTTATTCCATCTTTTATCTTTGAAAAACTCTCTGTAAAACCTTGTTCTACTTTTGAGTCTATTTGATTTTAGTTTTCCAATTCTTATTTTTTGTTCTTAATTCTTGTTTGTTTCGATTTCTTCCATGGGAAAACATAGTTCTAATATGAGAATTTTTGTTTTCTTCATGGGTTGTGAGTAGTTTCAATTGGCAAATGGGCTAGGTAGATTAGGGTGATTAGATGGTGAATTTAGATGTTTAGGTCT